>PGWS01037831.1:0-67220 GCA_002896235.1 Cicer reticulatum | reverse complement strand
GTGTGCTGTTCCTCGACTTCATCTGGGCTTTTCGGGCGATTTTTGTACCTCCCGACCAAAATGGACCGAAATTCGTATTTTTGAACAAGACAATTGCTAGTGTTTGAAATCTGAGGCAGAACCCAAAACTCAGTTTTAAATTTAGGATAAGAATGCTATAAGGGTTTCCTGGTCCTCGATTCCATCTGGTCTTTTCGGGAGATTTTCGTACCACGCAAATAAAATGGACCGAAATTCGTATTTTCGGACCAGACGATGGCTAGTGTTTGAAATTTGGTGCGAAACACGAAACACAATTATAAATTTTGGAGAAGAATGCTATTAGGGTCTCTTGGTCCTCGATTTCATCAGACTTTTCGGGCGATTTTCGTACCCCTCGACAAAATTAGACTAAAATCTGTATTTTCAGACCAGACTTGGGCTAGCGTTTTAAATCTTTCCACGGAACTCGAATCACAGATATAAATTTTGGAGAAGAATGATATAAGGGTCTCCTGGTCCTCGATTTCATCTAAACTTTTTGGGCGATTTTCATACGATCCAACTAAAATAGACTAAAATAGTCCTCGATTGCTAGTGTTTGAAATCTGACGCGGAACCCGAAACTCAGTAATAAATTTAGGAGAAGAATGTTATAAGGGTCTCCCAGTTCTCGATTTCATTTGGGCTTTTCGGGCGAATTTTGTACCAACCAACAACAATGGACCGAAATCCGTATTTTTTAACAAGACAATTTCTAGTGTTTGAAATCTGAGATAGAACCCAAAACTCAATTATAAATTTAGGGGAGATGCTCTTAAGGTTCTTCCGGTCCTCAATTTCCATCTGGGCTTGTATCGGGCCGATTTTTGTACCACCCAGACAAAATGGACGAAATCCGTATTTTTGGAATAGACAATTGCTGTTTTGAGTAAATCTGAGACAGAACCCGAAACTCAGTTATAAATTTAGGATAAGAATGCTAAAAGGTCTCCTGGTCCTCGATTTCATCTTGTCTTTTCGGTCGATTTTCGTACCACCCGGCAAAAAGGGACTGGAATTTGTATTTTCGGAGCAGACGATGGCTAGTGTTTGAAATTTTGCACGAAACCTGAAACACAATTATAAATTTCGGTCCTCGATTTCATCTGGATTTTTCGGGCGATTTTCGTACCCCTCGACAAAAATGGACTAAAATCTTTATTCTCGGACCTGACTTAGACTAGTGTTTGAAATCTAGCGCATAAGTCGAAACACATTTAAAAATTTTGGAGAATAATACTATAAAGGTCTCCCATTCCTCGATTTCATCTAGACTTTTCAGGAGATTTTCATATGATTCAACTAAAATGGACCGAAATCCGTATTTTTTAACAAGACAATTGCTAGGGTTTGAAATATGAGGCGGAACTCGAAACTCAGTTATAAATTTAGGAGAAGAATACTATAAGGGTCTCCTGGCCCTCGATTTAATCTCGGCTTTTGGGCGATTTTTGTACTACTTGACAAAAAAGGATCGAAATCCTTATTTTTGAACAAGACAATTGCTAGTGTTTGAAATCTGAGGCAGAACCCGAAACTCAATTATATATTTTGGAGAAGAATGATATAAAGGTCCTAGATTTCATCTGGACTTTTCAGGCGACTTTCGTGCCACCAGACTAAAATGGACCGAAATCCGTATTTTCAAACAAGACGATTGTTAGTGTTTGAAATCTGCACAGGACCCGAAACACAGTTATAAATTTAGAAGAAGAATGCTATAAGGGTCTCTCAGTCCTCGATTTCATCTAGAATTTTCTGAAGATTTTCGTAGCATATGACTAAAATGAACCGAAATCCGTATTTTCGGAATAAACGATGGCTAGTGTTTGAAATATGACAAGAAACCCGAGCAATTTAATTTTGGAGAAAGGAATGTTACTAACGGTCTCCAGGTCCTCTTTTATCTTATTGACTTTTCAAGGCATATTTCGTACCATCGACATAACAGGACCGAAACTCGTATTTTTGAACAAAACACAATGGTTTGTGTTTGAATCTTACATGGAACCCGAAATACATGTTATATTTTGGAGAAGAAATGCGTATAAAGGGTCATCTCGTACACATGACAAAAATAGACCTAATTCGTTATTTTTCGAACAAGCAATGGATAGGTGTTTGAATCTGCTGCAGAACCGAATCACATTTATAATTTAGTTAGACAATGCTATAAGAGTCTCCCTGGTCTCCAATTTGAGCTAGGACTTTGCGGGTATTTTTTGTACAGCGATTGCCTAGGGGTTTGAATCTGTGCGGAACCCGAATCAAAGTTATAAATTTTTAGGGGACGATACTATTATTGGTCCCGCGGTCTCGATTTCATTTCGGTCTTTTCGGGCGATTTCATACCCCTCGACAAACATAACCAACATCTGTATTCTTTCAGACCAAACGATGGCTAGTGTATTTGAAATCTGGAGCGGAAACCTAAAACATAGTTATAAATTTTAGAAAAGAATTCTATACAGGGTCTTTGGTCCTCGATTCATCGGAACTCGGACGCGATTTTCGTACCACTCGACTAAAATCGACCGAAATCCGTATTTTCGAACAAGACGATGGCTAGTGTTTGAAATCTGATGCGAAACCCAAAAGAAAATTATAAATTTAGAAGAAGAATGATATAAGGGACTCTCGGTCTTTGATTTCATCTGGACTTTTCGGGCAATTATCGTACACCTTGACAAAAAAAGGACCAAAATATTAGAGATCTGGCGCAGAACCCAAAACACAATTATAAAATATTAGAGAAGAATGCTATAAGGGTCTCCCGATACTCGATTTCATCTGGACTTTTTGAGCAATTTTCGTACCACCCAACGAAAATGGACCAAAGTCCATAGTTTCGGACCAAACGATGGTTAGTGTTTGCATCACCCGACATAAATCAAACGATGGGTAGTGTTTGAATTATGATGCGGAACCAGAAACACAATTATAAATTTTGGAGAAGAAGACTATAAGGTTTTCTTGGTCCTTGATTTCATTTGGTCTTTTCGGACGATTTTTGTACCACCTGACAAAAATAGACCGAAAATCGTATTTTTGGACCAAACGATGGCTAATGTTTGAAATTTGGTGCAGAACCCGACACACAGTTTTTAATTTAGAAGAAGAATTCTCTAAGAGTCATTTGGTCCCCGATTTCATCTGGACTTTTCACGTGATTTTCGTACCCATCGATGATAACAGACCAAATTCTATATTTTCGGCCCAGACGATGGCCAATGTTTGAAATCAGACGCGGGACCCGAAACACAATTATAAATTCAGGAGAAAAATGCTATAATAAGAGTCTTATAGTCCTCGATTTCAAATGGACTTTTCGGGCGATTTTCGTACCCCTCAACAAAATAGGACCAAAATCAGTATTTTCAAACAAGACGATGGCTAGTGTTTGAAATCTGTTGCGAAACCCGAGTCACAATTATAAATTTTGGAGAAGAATACTATAAGGGTCTCTCGGTCCTCGATTTCATCTGGACTTTTCGGGCGCTTTTCGTAGCACCCAACAAAAATGGACCAAAGTCCGTAGTTTCAGAACAAATGATGGTTAGTTTTAGAAATCTGACGCAGAACACGAAATAAAGTTATAATTTAGGGAAGAATGCTTATACGGGTCCCCTGGTCTCGGTAAAAATGGACTAAATCTGTAGTTTTGGACCAGAACATGGCTGGTGTTTGAAATCTAACGGGGAACCGAAAACACAGTTATTAATTTTTTAGTAGAATTATAAAGAGAATTTAGGTCCTCGATCTTATTTGGACTTCTCGGGCGATTTTCGTACTTCACAACAAAATGGACTGAAATTCGTATTTTTTGTTCAACCGACGCTAGTGTTTGAAATATGACGCCGAGCTCGACACATAGTTACAAATTTAGGAGAAAAATGCTATAAGGGTCTTCTGGTCCTCATTTCATCTGGACTTTTAAGGCAATTTCGTACCACCTGACAAAAATGGACTAAAATTTGTGTTATTATTATCTTTGTTTTATAGTTTTACTTTATAACAAATATATAATAATAACATATAAAAAAAATAGAGATGTCAAATAAAGTAATCACGTTTAGTGTGTTAGGGTGTTTAGGGTTTAAGAATCACGTTTAGGGATTAAGGTTTTATAGTTTAAGGTTCAGGATTTGGGTTTAAGGTTTAGGATTTAAGGTTTTAAGGTTTTGTATTTTGAGGTTCGGGTAACAGTATATAGGGTTATCTTCATTGCAAAATACTACTACAAAACGATCATAATAATAACATATAATGAAATATAGTTGGCAAATAAAGATAAAATTATTACTTTATTTGTAAATAATATTTTATTATACTTATTCTAATCTTCTTTATTAAATGTTATTATTATCTTCGTTTTGTAGTTGTACTTAATAACAAAGATAATAATAACATATAACAAAATTGAGTTGTCAATAAATATGTCAAAATTAATTTATTTGACAATTTTATTTTATTATATGTTATTATTATCTTCGTTTTGTAGTTATACTTAATAACGAAGATAATAATAGAATATAACAAAATTGAGTTGTCAAATAAATATGAAATAAATTAATTTATTTGACAACTCTATTTTATTATATGTTATTAATATCTTCGTTATTAAGTACAACTACAAAACAAAGATAATAATAATATTTAATAAAATAGTGTCGGCTAAGTAATAAATAATTATTATTTTATTTGACAACACTATTTACTATATGTTATATTATCTTCGTTTATTGTTTTACTACATAACGAAGAATAATAATAACATATAATAAAATTGAGTTTATCAAATAAATATGTAATTAGTACTTTATTTGACAACTTTATTTATTATATGTTATTATTATCTTCGTCATGTAGTAGAACTATATTATGAAGATAATAATAACATATAATAAAATAGAGTTGACAATAAAGTAATAATTACATATTTATTTAATAGTTCAATTGTGTTATATGTTATACAATTTTCGTTATTAAGTACAACTATTAAACGAAGATAATAATAACATTTAATAAAATAGAGTTTTCAATAAAGTAACATTGACAACACTATTTTATTAAATGTTATTATTATCTTCGTTTTGTAGTTGTACTTAATAACAAGGATAATAATAACATATAACAAAATTGAGTGATCAAATAAATATGTAATAATTAATGTATTTGAAAACTCTATTTTATTATATGTTATTACTATCTTTGTTATTAAGTACAATTACAAAATTAAATAAATAATAATATTAATATAAATAGAGTTGTCTAATAAATATGTAATTTTTATTTTACTTGACAAAACTATTTTATTATATGTTATTATTATCTTCGTTTTGTAGTTATACTTAATAACAAAGTTAATAATAGAATATAACAAAATTGAGTTGTCAAATAAATATGAATAATTAATTTATTTGACAACTCTATTTTATTATATGTTATTATTATCTTTGTTATTTTGGTACAACTACAAAACGAAGTTAAAAATAATATTTAATAAAATAGAGTTTGTCTAATAATTACATAATTATTTGACAACTCTATTTATTATATGTTATTACTATCTTCGTTATACAGTCAAACTTTAAAAGAAAGATAATAATAACATATGACAAAATTGAATTATCAAATAAATTAATAGTTACATATTTATTTGACAACTCTATTTTATTATATGTCATTATTATCTTCCTTTTATATAGTTTTACTTCATAAATAAGATAATAATAACATATAACAAAATTGAGTTGTAAAATAAATAAGTAATTATTATTTTATTTGACAACTCTTTTTTATTATATGTTTTTATTATCCTTGCTATGAAATAATACCATAAAACGAAGATAATAATAACATTAAATAAAATAGATTGTCAAATAATGTAATACTTAATTAGTTATTTGACAACACTATTTTATCATATATTATTATTATCTTTGTTTTGTATTTAATTTACAACTTGATTTTGTTATATGTTATTATTATTTTCGTTATTTAGTACAATTGGCAAATGAAAATAATAAGAACATATAATAAAATTGAGTTGTCAAATAAAAATATAATTATTACTTTATTTGACAACTCTATTTTGTTGTATGTTATTATTTACTTCGTTATAACTTATTTGTTTGACAACTCTATTTTTTTATATGTTATTATTATGTTAGTTATGATGTAGAACTATAAAACGGTGATAATAATAACATAGAACAAAATTGAGTTGTCAAATAAACAAATAATTACATATTTATTTGACAACTCTATTTTATTTTATGTTATTATCATCTTCGTTATGAACTAAAACTATAAAACAAAGATAATAACAATATATAGAAAAAATAGAGTTGTCAAATAAATATGTAATTATTACTTGATTAGACAACTCTATTTTATTATATGTTTTAATTATATTCGTTATAAAGTACAACAACATGACGAAAATAATAGTATGATATAATAAAATAGAGTTGTCAAATAAAGTAATAATTACATATTTATATGTCAAATCTATTTTATTATATGTTATTATTATCTTTGTTATGAAGTAAAACTATAAAACAAAGATAATAATAACATATAATAAATTAGAGTTGTCAAATAAAGTAACAATTACATATTTATTTGACAACTCTATTAAATTAAATGATATTACTATCTTCGTTATGTAGTCAAACCCTTTTAAATGAAGATATTATTAACATATATTAAAAATAGAATTATCAAATAAATTAATAATTGCATATATATTTGACAACTCTGTTTTATATACATTATTATTATCTTCGTTTTGAAGTTGTACTAAATAACGAAAATAATAATAACATATTACAAAATTGAGTTGTAAAATTAATATGTAATTATTACTTTATTTGACAACTCTATTTTATTATATGTTATTCTTATCTTCGTTTTGTATTAAAACTATAAAACGAATATAATATTAGCATTTAATAAAATAGAGTTGTCAAATAATATAATAATTAAAAAGCATTTTTGTAATTCGGGTCATATGTTGAACATTAGCCGTCATTTGGTCTAAAAATACGAATTTCGTTCCATTTTTGTCAGGTAGTACAAAAATCATCTGAAAAGTCCCGATGAAATCGAGGACTGAGAGACTCTTATAGCATTCTTCTCTAAAATTTATAACTACGTTTCAGGTTCCGCGCCAGATTTCAAACACTAGTCATCGTCTAGTCCGAAAATACGGATGTTGGTCCATTTTTGTCGAGGGGTACGAAAGTCACCCGAAGAGTCCAAATGAAATCGAGGACCGTGAGACCATTATAGCATTCTTCTCCAGAATTTGTAACTTTGTTTCGGTTTCTGCGCCAGATTTCAAACACTAGCCATCGTCTAGTCCGAAAACACAGATGTTGGTCCATTATCGTCGATGGGTACAAAAGTCGCTCGAAAAGTACAAATGCAATCGAGGACTGGTAGACCATTATAGAATTCTTGTTATAAATTTATAACTGTGTTTTAGGTTCCGCGTTAGATTTTAAACACTAGCCATCGTCTTGTTCGAAAATCGGATTTTGGTCCATTTTAGTCGGGTGGTACGAAAATCTCCCGAAAGGTCTAGATGAAATCGAGGACCATGAGACCATTATAGCATTCTTCTCAAAATTTATAACTGTGTTTCGGGTTATGCGCCAGATTTCAAAACACTAGCCATCATCTTGTAAGAAAAATACGGATTTCGGTCCATTTTTGTCGAATGGTACAAAAATCTCCCAAAAAGTCTTGATGAAATCGAGGACCATGAGACCCTTATAGCATTCTTCTCCTAAATTTATAACTCTGTTTCGGGTTCTGCATCAGATTTCAAACGCTAACCATCGTTTGGTATGAAACTACGGAGTTTGGTCCATTTTTGTTGGGTGGTACTAAAATCGCCTGAAAAGTCCAGATGAAATCGAGGACCAGGAGACCATTATAGTATCCTTCTCCAAAATTTATAACTTTGTCTCGGGTTCCGCTCCAGACTTCAAACACTAGCCATCGTCTGGTATGAAAATACTGATTTTGGTCCTTTTTTGTCGAGGGGTACGATAATCGCATGTAAAGTCCATATGAAATCAAGGACCAGAAGACTCTTATTACACAATTCTTCTTCTGAATTTATAATTGCGTTTCGGGTTCCGTGTTTGATTTCAAACATTGGCCATTGCTGGTCCGAAAATACAAAATTTGGTCCATTATCATTGATGGGTACGAAAATCGCCTAAAAAGTCCAGATGAAATCAGGGACCAAATGACCCTTATAGAATTCTTCTTCTATATTTATAACTATGTTTCGGGTTCCGCGTTACATTTCAAACACTAGCCATCGTCTTGTTCTAAAATATGGATTTCGGTCTATATTAGTCGGGTGGTACAAAAATCGCCCGAAATATCCATATGAAATCGAGGACCAGGAGACCATTATAGCATTCTTCTCCAAAATTTATAACTATGTTTTGGGTTCCGTGCCAGATTTCAAACATTAGCCATCGTTTGGTTCGAAAGTACAATTTTCGGTCTATTTTTGTCGGGTGGTACAAAAATCGCAAGAAAAGACCAGATGAAATCGAAGACCAGGAAACCCTTATAGCATTCGTGTCCGAAGTTTAAAATTGTGTTTCGGGTTCCGCATCAGAATTCAAACACTAGCCATCATCTTGTATGAAAATATGGATTTCGGTCAATTTTTGTCGTGTGATACAAAAATCGCCCGAAAATTTTAGATGAAATCGAGGACCAGGAGACCCTTATAGCATTCTTCACTAAAATTTATAACTATGTTTCAGGTTTCGTGCCATATTTCAAATACTAACCATCGTCTGGTCCGAAAATACCGATTTTGGTCCATTTTTGTCGAGGGGTACGAAAATTGTTGGACTTTAGTCCTTTGATTCCTAATTTTGACATAATTAAACAATTCAACAATGTTCATACACTACATGATAAAATCTAATATTTGAATTGAGCAAGATTTCAGGAACAACAATCAAATCCTACACACTTGGAACATGTTGCTTGGAACACAAGAAATCAACAAAAGTTGATTTTTGACTGAAGCAAATCGATTGGGAAATCGATTTCATAACAAGGGTGTAAGGAAACACAACTGTTTGTGTTGGTATAATCGATTGGGCAATCGACTGAATAAATTAGAAATGAAAATTGCACAAGTCACACCCCAGTTTTGAGGGTAATCGATTGACAAATCGATTATACATTTCACAAATAAACCTGATTGAAATAAATCGATTGGGAAATCGATTGGACAAGTCACAGTGAGACCCCAGTTTTGAGGGTAATCGATTGGCAAATCGATTGCTTAAATATCTTTGCAAAATAACTTTCCCTGTGACAAACACAATCGATTGGTCAATCTATTGTGTGAAATTTCAATCAAGTTAAGTTTGGTTGCAATCGATTGGGAAATCGATTGAACTAAACCCCAGGTAAGAACGTTTTCAGACAAATACATACAAATCGATTGGCACGTCGATTAACATCAAAATAGCTGAGTCACTGACTTAAACACAATCGATTGGCAAATCGATTGAAAGATCTTTTGAAAACCCAGTGAACTCTCAGCTTATGGCCAAATCGATTCTGAGTATTTGTTAATCGATTATGAAGACTTAATAAATCGATTACGAAATCGATTGATATGTGTTTCAGTTTGAACATAACATCTGCAATCGATTACGAAATCGATGCATATCAGTCTTAACATAATTACTGAAAAATGTTGTTTAAAGAATCGATTGGTAAATCGATTGGCTTATATAGTTTCAAGATTCAAGAAAAACAAGACACACGATAATCGATTGGCAAATCGATTAGACTGGTTTTATCACTTTAATAAATCGATTGATGAATCGATTGAATAATATGTTTTTCAGAAACTATATAAACTGTCTTCAATCATTCTTTCATTAACAATCTGAAAAACACTTTGAATATTCTTGATATACAAAAGAACTCTCAATAACACTTGGTTAATACACTGAGATTGCTTTTTCAGATCATAACCAAAGAGATTATCAACAATCAATAAGAGAGCTGGAAAAGTGATCTTGAATGACAAGGGTTCTCATGAACAATCTTTGAATATCCAGAATTGTGAGAAGCCACATTGACCAAGATTGAAGACTACTTTTTGTTCTTCCTTTAATCTGTTTGTAATAATTCTTTGAAACAAAAACGAAAGCGAGAAAAGCCAGCTAGAAACTGGTGGCTACTTTCTTGGGTGAGAGTGCTCAACAAGAAAGAGTCGTACTTTGATTCTGTGTTAGATTGCTGAGTATCTACAAGGATCAGAGGGTGATCAATAGGAAAGAGATCATTAAGATAGATAGGTTTCGGGGATGAAACTGGACAATCTGTAATTGATTCTTTCTATTGGAGAAGAAAATCTGAAATCCGTTTGGATTTTCAGGACTGGATGTAGGTTGTCAAGTTGACAACTGAACCAGTATAAATTCTTGGTGCAATCTTCTCTAACCCTTAACTCCTTTAATTTTCTATCTTGCTATATCTGTATATGTGATTAATATTAGATGCATGTTAAACATATTCTGTGATAAGTAATATTGTTTAATCTGATAATTTGACTTGTATGCATCTTGGTTAATCTCATATCAATCTAACAGAACTTGCTAATCTTGTATGCCACAATTTAAATTCCGCTGTGTGTATGAAATTGATTTAATTTCTTAAAGAACTGATACATTCTGATACATTCCGATTATTACGAGGTCGTACCAACCAACAATTGGCCTCAGAGCCTAACTTTTCGAGAGGTAACACTCATAAAAGCACTATGGCCTCAAACGATTTTCTGGGAGAAGGCGCATCGTTAGCAAGACCTCCAGCTTTCAACGGAACAGCTTATATGTACTAGAAGCACAGGATGCTGATCTTCCTGGAAGCCAGTGGCATAGACATCCTTGACGCTGTTGAAAACGGTCCATATATTCCCAAGATTGCAGGAACAAATGACTCAATGATTCTCAAGCCTAGAGCCGACTGGTCAGACGATGACAAAAAGAAGGTAGGTTATAATGCTAAGGCTAAGAACATTATAACATCTGCTCTTTGTGCAGAAGAATTCTTTAGAGTATCAAACTGCAAGTCAGCAAAAGAAATGTGGGACATTCTTCAAGAAACACATGAAGGAACCACAGATGTGAAGAGAGCTCGCGTAAACACACTTATGCACGAATATGAATTATTCAGCATGAAAAAGGACGAATCCATCAGCGATCTGCAAACCAGATTCACACACATTGTGAATAATCTTCACGCATTGGGAAAGCAAGTGGACAACGAACAGCAGATTGGAAAAATTATGAGGTGTCTAACCAGAGAGTGGCAGCCAAAAATAACAGCCATAGCATAATCTAAAGATCTAGCAAAGATGACGACTGCAACTTTGTTTGGAAAACTAAGGGAACATGAAATGGAACTACATCGACTGGATGAATCAGAGATGGAAAGCCGCAAAAAGAAAGGACTATCCCTGAAGGTTCAAGCCCAGCAATCGAAAACTGAATCAGATAGCTGCTCAGATCAATCCAGTAGTGAATCTGAAGAGCCGGAAATAGGGTTGCTTGTCAAGAAATTTAAGAAGTTTCTGAAGAAGAAAGACAACAAATTCAGAAAACCATCTAGCTCCAAGACTACTGACAACAAGACCATTACATGCTATGAATGTGGTAAAACTGGTCACATAAAGTCAGAATGCTACAAATTGCAAAACAAGAATAGAGCTACAAAATCAAAAGGCAAGGAACCAGTCACCAAAACCAGAAAAGCTTATATTGCATGGAATGATAATGATGAATCCTCTGCCTCTTCTGATGAAGAAGAAGTCAATTTGTGTCTCATGGCAAATACAGATTCAGAATCAGAAAATGAGGTTAGTTCACAATCTAATCCAACATATGATGAGCTACAAGAAGCTTTCAATGAACTGCATGATGATTATGTGAATTCCATAAAACAGTTGTTAAGCACAAAGAAAATGCTTGAACAAATGAATATTGAACATAAAGAAATTGAAAATTTATGTGAACAACTGAAAAAGGATTCACATGAAAAATCTGCAAAGTGCATTGAACTTGAAAATACTGTTGCATCATTAAAATCTGATTTATTAAAGTTTGCAAATAGTAAAGATAAACTGAATGTCATACTTAGCAATCAAAGACATGTTCATGAAAAATCTGGTTTAGGATATCCACCAAATATGCATGTTAAAAGAAATAAAAACAGATATGGTATTGGTTATATGCAAACCAGAAATGTCAAACATGGTCAAAAATCTGCTATTGCTAAGAGTATGTATGACATCTTTACTAAACCAAATAAACATTCATCCTTTGATGGCAAAATGTCATTTCTGTTGCAGAAAGGGACATTTTGTGTCAAATTGCAAATTTAAAAAATTTAGCCAATCAAGGATGGAAGCTAGTTTGGATAGAAAAGAAATCTGTGTTTGACACTAACCAACCAGGACCCAATTTAAATTGGGGACCTAAAACAAAATTCTGATTTTGTATTGCAGGTGTGCTTGACATCCACGAAACACTCATGGTATCTAGATAGCGGATGCTCAAAGCACATGACTGGTGACAAATCCAAATTCCTGAACTTGACATTAAAGGAAGGAGGCTTTGTCAAATATGGTGATAACAACAGAGGAAAAATCATTGGAATTGGTGATGTAGGCGATGAATCAACTGCTGTAATCAAAAATGTGTTATATGTTGAAGGATTAAAGCACAACTTACTGAGTATAAGCCAGCTATGTGACAAAGGTTTTCAAGTAAGTTTTTCATCACAATCTTGCATTATTGAGCATAAAGATGACAAACACATAAAGCTAATTGGGGTCAGAATTAACAACATTTACATGTTGGATTTCAATTCTGTACCAAGTGCAGTATGCTGCTTGTTATCCAACTCAGATGAAACATGGCTTTGGCATAAAAGAATTGCTCACATACACATAAATCATTTGAATAAACTTGTCAGCAAACAGTTAGTCTTAGGTCTACCAAATAGGAAGTTCTCTAAAGATAGACTGTGTGATGCATGTGAGAAAAGTAAACTGGTTAAGACTCCATTTCCCTCTATAGACTTGGTTAGAACAAATAGAGTTTTACAACTAGTTCACATGGACCTGCCCAAGTTAAGAGTTTAGGTGGAAACCTGTATGGATATGTGCTGGTTGATGATTATTCTAGATTCACATGGACTTACTTTTTAGCTCATAAAAGTGATACATTCTCTGTTTTCAAAAAGTTTGCTGCTTTAGTACAAAATGAGAATGATCTGAAAATTGTTTCAATAAAAAGTGATCATGGAGGTGAATTCCAAAATGATCTTTTTCAAAATTATTGTGAATCAAATGGAATCAACCACATATATTCTGCCCCTAGGACACCACAGCAGAATGGGGTAGTGGAGAGGAAAAATAGATCCCTAGAAGAGTTAGCTAGGACCATGCTTAAGGACTCCAACCTACCTAAGTACTTTTGGGCAGATGCAATTAGTACAGCCACCCATGTTGTGAATAGAGTTCTCATTAGGCCCCTGCTTAGGAAAACACCCTATGAGCTTTACAAGGGTAGAAAACCAAACCTGTCCTACTTTAGAATCTTTGGTTGTAAGTGCTTTGTTTTGAACAATGGCAAAGAACACCTAGGAAAGTTTGACCCTAAGGCAGATGAAGGTATCTTTTTAGGATATTCCCAAACTAGTAAGGCCTATAGAATCTACAACAAAAGAACAAAAACCATAGAACAGTCAGTTCATGTAAAGTTTGATGAATCTTTTACAGAAAACTTGAACAAAACTCCTTCTAAGGTTATTGACATTTTGGATGATGTTGTAGAATCTGAACCATTAGAACAACCTATAGCTGACCCTCCAACTAGTTCAGACCCTGTAGAACCTATAGAAACCTGTGAGTTGCCTAAGGAATGGAAGTTCAACAGAAACCACCCTTTAGACAACATTATAGGCGATATCTCTAAAGGTGTTGCAACTAGGAGAAGCCTTAGTCAGTTTTGTAACTTTACAGCCTTTGTATCTCAGATTGAACCTAAAAACATTAAGGAAGCCCTGCTAGATAGTGAGTGGATACTTGCTATGCAAGAGGAGTTAAACCAGTTTGAGAAAACAAGGTGTGGAGCTTAGTACCTAGGCTAGAGGGTAAGCATGTCATAGGAACCAGGTGGGTGTTCAGAAACAAGTTAGATGAGAATGGTGTGATAACTAGGAATAAAGCCAGATTAGTTGCAAAGGGTTATAGTCAAGATGAGGGAATAGATTTTGATGAAACCTATGCCCCAGTAGCTAGACTAGAAGCCATAAGAATTTTATTGGCTTATGCTTGTATCATGGACTTCAATCTATATCAAATGGATGTGAAGAGTGCCTTTCTCAATGGAGACCTCCAAGAGGAAGTCTTTGTTAGCCAAACACCTGGTTTTGAAAATCCTGATTTTCCTAACCATGTGTATAAACTCTCAAAGGCCCTCTATGGGTTAAAACAAGCTCCAAGAGCTTGGTATGAGAAACTCAGCACTTTCCTCATTAAACAAAATTTTTCAAGAGGAAATGTTGACAAGACACTCTTTACAAAAACTACTGAAAATGACATCTTGCTGGTCCAAATTTATGTTGATGACATAATATTTGGATCAACAAATGATAAACTTTGCAAAGAATTTGAAAATTTGATGAAAGGTAAATTTGAAATGTCAATGATGGGTGAACTGTCATATTTCTTGGGATTTCAAATTAACCAAAGCAAGCAAGGCATTTTCATTAGTCAATCTAAATATTGTTCTGATTTGATAAAGAAATTTAACTTTGATAAACTTAAGTCCATTGATACACCCATGAGTCAAGGAAATTTCTTAGACCGAGATGAGAAAGGTAAACCTGTAGATGTAACTAGATTTCGTGGTATGATTGGATCTCTGCTCTACCGTACAGCAAGCCGACCAGATATTATGTTCAGTGTTTGTATGTGTGCAAGGTATCAATCGAATCCGAAGGAATCTCACTTCAGTGCAGTTAAGAGAATTTTCAGATACTTGGTAGGTACTAAAAGTCTTGGTTTGTGGTATCCAAAAGGATCAACATGTACATTGATTGGTTATTCAGACTCAGACTTTGCTGGTTGTAAACTTGACAGGAAAAGTACTTCAGGAACTTGTCATCTGCTTGGTAATTCTCTAGTGTCTTGGTTTAGTAAGAAGCAAACAAGTATTGCATTGTCTACTGCAGAAGCTGTCTACTGCAGAAGTGTTGTGCTCATAATACATAGCAGCTGGGAGCTGTTGTGCTCAAATTCTGTGGATGAAACAACATTTAATGGACTTCGGTGTCGATTTGGGAACAGTGTCGATCATGTGTGATAACACAAGTGCTATCAGCATAACCAAGAACCCAGTAATGCATTCAAGGACAAAACACATTGAGGTAAGGCATCACTTCATAAGAGACCACTTTCAGAATGGAGTTATCAAACTTGAGTATGTGAACACTACAGAACAGTTAGCTGATATCTTCACAAAAGCGTTGCCAAAAGAAAGTTTTTTGAATATAAGGATGAAACTAGGGATCATTGATCCTAGTGAAGTATGATTTTTGTTGATTATGGTATTATTCAGTAATGTTTTCCAGTTAAATCGATTTGGAAATCGATTACCAGCATGGTAAATGGTTTATAAAATCGATTTGGGAATCGATTACTTTAGCCCAGGATTCAAAGTTCAGGAAATTTTTTTTAACCTTCACGAGCATCGATTTGGAAATCGATTAGTTAAGTGTTCAACCTTAAGACAATCGATTTGGGAATCGATTAAGTAAAACTGGAACTCGATTTGAACATCGATTTGAAATATGACCGTTACTCTTATTTTACTAGCCGTTGGAACTTCATCATTACTGAATCGATTGAGGATTCCCAGCAACGGTAACCTAATCGATTGGGAAATCGATTTACAAGGTCAAGAGTATAAATAGGAACAGTTCTAAATCGATTTCTGCATTCTATTTTCCAGATTTTCTCTGCTTTTCTCTTGTCTGTTTCATTCTTCTGTCTCTGCATCTGTTTGTATCTGCATTCTACATTCTACCTACTTCGAATCTACATCAATTGTTGATATGGCACGTGTAAAATAGACCCAAGCTCGTACTCCATCTCCCTCATCTTCTTCTACAAGTGAAACTCCTTCACCCCCACCAACTTTGACAAAGAGAGTACCCATCCCAACTCACAAAATACTTGCCAAAGATAAGGGCAAAGCTCCTGCACCAATCCAAGAAAAGACGAAGAAACGTAAGGAACCCCCCACAGAGAAGCTCATGGCTGATGCCATGAAAGAGATATCTCAGAAAAGGAAGAAGAAGCCTAATTCTTCACCACCTCCCAAGAAGGTCTCAGCACCAAAGGAAAAGGAGGCACAACCATCTCTGTCAACAGACTTTGCAAAGAGGAAAATTCATGAGGCAAGAACCATGGATTTTGCATATTTTGATGTTGTTGAATTCACGTTTCAAAACCACCTCAGATTTCATGGATTGGAGAGTTTTCTATCTTCTACACTTGATAGCTACCCAAGGCTTATCAGGGAATTTTATTCTACATTCAAGTTAACTGAAGAAGGTTTTACTGCTTTAGTTAAGGGAAAAAGGATTGCAATGTCCTTTGATGACTTCTCTACTTTGTCTGGATTGCCTTTCTACGGCAAATCTATTGATGGCAGCTCGGAAGCTGACACTGCTGATGAAGGTTGGGAAGAAACACTTGATAGGCATACCGCAGTAAAAGACCTGATGGTCGATGGGTTCGTTGAATCGATTTCATTGCCCATTGGTCAAATGAAGGTTCAACAGAGGATGTTGATGTATACTCTGACGCGTATGCTGGTACCAAGATCAGGAAACCATGCAGTAGTCCAGAAGTTGGACATCATACTGCTATGGGGCTTATCCAAAGAGCTAAGGATGAGCTGGTGTTGGATTGTGCTAAGGCACATGTTGGAAGCATCTCAAAGCAAGCTGATGCTGCCTTATCCACAGTTGATCACAAAAATTCTCAAACACTTCAAGGTTTCATTTGGAAATGAGGAATCTGCTAAAACTACACTGGTGTTTGGTGAATCAATTGTGAATCAAATGCAATTGAAACGGTTACACGGAAAATGGATAAGACCTCAAGCTGCTGTTGAACCAGCCCAACCTCAGCCTCAACCAGTCACTGCATCTGCTACTCCTGATTTTGTGAACAGAATAATGGAATTCATTGAAGCTCAGATGGCACACAATGCCAAAGTGTTAGAATCTCAGTCCAGATTGGAAGCAAGTTTAAGGACTCTGCAAGCATCCTTGAACTCGGTTGTTCAGGATGTGGATGCGATTCAAGCACACCTAGGCATCAAACTGTCGTTTGAAGACATCGCGGATATTGATCGTCAAGCTGCAGATGAACCTAACCCGGATCCCCTAGATAACCCTGAGACTCACGGTGAGGAGACACCTGCTGAGGTTAATACAGCGGTCTCAACCTCTCCCATAGATGATAGTGAGGACCAGCCTAGACTAGGTGATTAGGACCCTTAGGTTTCATACTGTTTTGCTCTGACCTGTTAAAATTCTGTGATGTATGATGAATTTTTTTTAAATGTTATATCATTTGGCTTAATCATCTAAGTTGCTCATTAATTGCTATGATTGATTTTGACTTGATACACATGAACTTCATGATTCTGATGCACTATGTTATATGAGTTCAAACCCAATGGTTATGTTCTGTAACATAGGGGAGGAATTGTTTTTCTGCCTTTTTGACTTAACTGACAACGGGGAGAAAAATTATAACTTGTTAGTTTCATTGTCTTTACAATCTGATGTTCTGATGTTTTTTTTTTTTTGCTCTGATACTTAATAATACTTAATAAATGTAGTTTATAATACTCTTATGCTTGTTGTTTTGAAATGCTCAAGTTACAATTGTATGAATTGTCAATTATGCCAAAAAGGGGGAGATTGTTGGACTTTAGTCCTTTGATTCCTAATTTTGACATAATTAACAATTCAACAATGTTCATACACTACATGATAAAATCTAATATTTGAATTGAGCAAGATTTCAGGAACAACAATCAAATCCTACACACTTGGAACATGTTGCTTGGAACACAAGAAATCAACAAAAGTTGATTTTTGACTGAAGCAAATCGATTGGGAAATCGATTTCATAACAAGGGTGTAAGGAAACACAACTGTTTGTGTTGGTATAATCGATTCGGCAATCGACTGACTAAATTAGAAATGAAAATTGCACAAGTCAGTAGCACCCCAGTTTTGAGGGTAATCGATTGACAAATCGATTATACATTTCAGAAATAAACCTGATTGAAATAAATCGATTGGGAAATCGATTGGACAAGTCACAGTGAGACCCCAGTTTTGAGGGTAATCGATTGGCAAATCGATTGCTTAAATATCTTTGCAAAATAACTTTCCCTGTGACAAACACAATCGATTGGTCAATCTATTGTGTGAAATTTCAATCAAGTTAAGTTTGGTTGCAATCGATTGGGAAATCGATTGAACTAAACCCCAGGTAAGAACGTTTTCAGACAAATACATACAAATCGATTGACACGTCGATTAACATCAAAATAGTTGAGTCACTGACTTAAACACAATCGATTGGCAAATCGATTGAAAGATCTTTTGAAAACCCAGTGAACTCTCAGCTTATGGCCAAATCGATTATGAAGACTTAATAAATCGATTACGAAATCGATTGATATGTGTTTCAGTTTGAACATAACATCTGCAATCGATTACGAAATCGATGCATATCAGTCTTAACATAATTACTGAAAAATGTTGTTTAAAGAATCGATTGGTAAATCGATTGGCTTATATAGTTTCAAGATTCAAGAAAAACAAGACACACGATAATCGATTGGCAAATCGATTAGACTGGTTTTATCACTTTAAGAAATCGATTGATGAATCGAATGATTAATATGTTTTTCAGAAACTATATAAACTGTCTTCAATCATTCTATCATTAACAATCTGAAAAACACTTTGAATATTCTTGATATACAAAAGAACTCTCAATAACACTTGGTTAATACACTGAGATTGCTTTTTCAGATCATAGCCAAAGAGATTATCAACAATCAATAAGAGAGCTGGAAAAGTGATCTTGAAAGACAAGGGTTCTCATGAACAATCTTTGAATATCCAGAATTGTGAGAAGCCACATTGACCAAGATTGAAGACTACTTTTTGTTCTTCCTTTAATCTGTTTGTAATAATTCTTTGAAACAAAAACGAAAGCGAGAAAAGCCAGCTAGAAACTGGTGGCTACTTTCTTGGGTGAGAGTGCTCAACAAGAAAGAGTCGTACTTTGATTCTGTGTTAGATTGCTGAGTATCTACAAGGATCAGAGGGTGATCAATAGGAAAGAGATCATTAAGATAGATAGGCTTCGGGGATGAAACTGGACAATCTGTAATTGATTCTTTCTATTGGAGAAGAAAATCTGAAATCCGTTTGGATTTTCAGGACTGGATGTAGGTTGTCAAGTTGACAACTGAACCAGTATAAATTCTTGGTGCAATCTTCTCTAACCCTTAACTCCTTTAATTTTCTATCTTGCTATATCTGTATATGTGATTAATATTAGATGCATGTTAAACATATTCTGTGATAAGTAATATTGTTTAATCTGATAATTTGACTTGTATGCATCTTGGTTAATCTCATATCAATCTAACAGAACTTGCTAATCTTGTATGCCACAATTTAAATTCCGCTGTGTGTATGAAATTGATTTAATTTCTTAAAGAACTGATACATTCTGATACATTCCGATTATTACGATGTCGTACCAACCAACAATTGGCCTCAGAGCCTAACTTTTCGAGAGGTAAAACTCATAAAAGCACTATGGCCTCAAACGAAACAATGGCTATTGTTGAAATCCCACACGGAACTCAGAACAAAGTTATAAATTTAGGAGAAGAATGCTATAAGGGTCTCTCGGTCCTCGATTTCATCTGGACTTTGCATACGATTTTCTTACCCCTCGACAAAAAGGGGCAAAATCTATATTTTTGGACCATACGACGGCAAGTGTTTGAAATCAGGCGTGGAACCTAAAAACCAGTAATAAATTTTGGAGAAGAATGCTATCAAGGTCTCCCGGTCCTCGGTTTCATCAGGACTTTACGGGTGATTTTCGTACCACCCGCCACAGAAAATTGACGGAAATCCGTATTTTCAAACAAGATGATTGCTAGTGTTTGAAACCTGACGTGGAACCTAAAACACAATTATATATTTAGGAGAAGAATGTTATAAGGGTCTCCCGGTCCTCGATTTCATATAAGCTTTTCGGGCGCGGAACTCGATATACAGTTATAAATTTTTCGAGAAGAATGCTATAAGGGTCTCCTAGTCCTAGATTTCATCTAGACTTTTCGGGCGACTTTCGTACCACCCGACTAAAATGGACCGAAATCCGTATTTTTGAACAAGACGATTGTTAGTGTTTGAATTCTGACGTGAAACCCGAAATACAATTATAAATTTAGAAGAAGAAATCTATAAGGATCTCTCGGTCCTCGATTTCATTTGGACTTTTTGGGCGATTTTCGTACTTCCCGACTAAAATGTACCTAAATCCGTATTTTTGAACAAGACGATGTCAAGTTTTTAAAATCTGACGCAGAACCTGAAACACAATTATAAATTTAGAAGAAGAATCCTATCAGGCTAGTGTTTGAAATATTACGCGGAACCCGAAGCACAGTTATATATTTTGGAGAGGAATGCAACTAGGTTTTCCCGGTCATTGATTTCATTAGGACTTTTCAGGCGATTTTTGTACAATCGACAATAAAGGACCGAAATCCATATTTTTGAAAAAGGCTATGGCTAGTGTTTGAAATCTGATGCGGAACCTGAAACATAGTTATAAATTTTGGAGAAGAATGATATAAGGGTCTCCCGGTCCTAGATTTCATCTGGACTTTTCGGGAGATTTTCGTAACACCTGACTAAAATGGACCGAAATTCGTATTTTCGAACAAAACTATGGTTAGTGTTTGAAAACAGACGCGGAACCTGAAACACAGTTATAAGTTTAGAAGAAGAATGCTATAAGGGTCTCCCAATCCTCGATTTATTCTGGACTTTTGGGGCGATTTTCGTACCACCCAACAAAGACAGACTGAATTTCGTATTTTCGGACCGGACGATGGCTAGTGTTTAAAATCAGGCGTGGAGCCCAAAATACAGTTATAAATTTTTGAGAAGAATGCTATAAGGGTCTCCTGGTTAGTGTTTGAAATTTGTTGCGGAACCTGAAACACAATTATAAATTTTATAGAAGAATGTTATAAATGTCTCCCAGTCCTCGATTTCATCAGGACTTTTTGGACGATTTTCGTACCACCCTACTAAAATGAACCAAAATCTGTATTTTTGAACAAAAACAAGATTAATTTTTGAAATATGACACGGAACCTGTAACACATTTATAAATTTTGGAGTAGAATGCTATAAGGGTCTCTCGGTCCTCGATTTTATCTAGACTTTTCGGGGGATTTTCGTAACCCTCAACAATAAAAGACTGGAATCTGTATTTTCAAAACAGACGAGGGCTAGTGTTGGAAACCTGACACGGAACCCGAAACACAATTATCAATTTTGGAGAAGAATGCTATAAGGGTCTCCCGGTCCTCGATTTCATCTGGACTTTTCGGGTAATTTTCGTATCGATCGACAAAAATATGCCAAAATATGTATTTTTGGACCAGACGATGGCTAGTGTTTGAATTTTGACTCGGAACCCGAACCACAGGTATAAAGTTTGGAGAAGAATGGCATAAAGGTCTCCCATTCCTCGATTTCATTTGGACTTTTCTTGCGATTTTCGTACCACCCGACTAAAACGAACCGAAATTTGTATCTTCAAACAAAACAATGGTTAGTGTTTGAAATCTGGCGCGGAACCCGAAACACAATTATAAAATTTGGAGAAGTATGCTATAAGGGTCTCCAGGTCCTCGATTTCATCTGGATTTTTTGAACGATTTTTGTACCTCCCGACTAAAATGGACAAAAATCTGTATTTTCGAACAAAACGACGGTTTTTGTTTGGAATTTGACACAAAACCCAAAACAAAGTTATAAATTTGGGAGAAGAAGGCTATAAGGGTCTCTCGTACACATGAAAAAAATTGACCGAAATTCGTATTTTTGAACAAGCAATGGATACAATTTGAAATCTGACGCTGAACCCGAATCACATTTATAAATATAGGAGAAGAATGCTATAGGATTCTCCTGGTCCTCGATTTCATCTAGACTTTTTGAGGTATTTTTGTACACGGCAATGGTCTCGAGGTCCTCAATTTCATTTGGACTTTTCGGGCGATTTTCGTAACCCTCGACAAAAATGGACCAACATATGTATTTTCGGACCAGACGATGGCTTGTGTTTGCAATCTGGCGCAGAACCCGAAACATGGTTATAAATTTTAGAGAAGAATGCTATAAGGGTCTCTCGGTCTTCGATTTCATTGGGACTTTTTGAGCGATTTTCGTACCACCCGACTAAAATGGACCGAAATCCGTATTGTTGAACAAGACGATGGCTATTGTTTGAAATCTGTCGCGGAAACCGAAAAAAAATTATAAATTTTCAAGAAGAATTATATAAGGGATTATCGGTCCTCGATTTCATCTGGATTTTTCGGGCTATTTTCGTACCCCTCGACAAGAAGGACCAAAATCAGTATTTTCAGACCAGACGATGGCTAGTGTTTGAGAACTGGCGCAAAACCTGAAACACAATTATAAATTTTGGAGAAGAATGCTATAAGGGTTTGCCGCTACTCGATTTAATCTAGACTTTTTGGGCAATTTTCGTATCAGCCAACAAAAATGAACCAAAGTTCGTAGTTTCGGATCAAATGATGGTTAGTGTTTGAAATATAAGACGCAGAACCCGAAGAATGCTATAAGGGTCTTCTGGTCCTCGATTTCATCTAGATTTTTTGGGCTATTTTTGTATAACCCGACAAAAATCGACCAAAATCTGTATTTTCATACAAGACGATGGCTAGTGTTTGAATTCTGATGCGGAACCCGAAACACAATTATAAATTTTGGAGAAGAATGCTATAAGGGTTTCGTGGTCCTCGATTTACTCTGGTCTTTTCGGGAGATTTTCGTACCACACGATTAAAATGGACCAAAATTTGTATTTTCGAAATAAACGATGGGTAGTGTTTGAAATCTGTCATGAAAACCGAAACACAGTTATAAATTTTGTAGAAGAATGTTATAAAGGTCTCCCAGTCCTCGATTTCATCTGGAATTTTTGGATGATTTTTGTACCACCCTCTAAAATGAACCAAAATCTGTATTTTCGAACAAAGCGATGATTAGTGTTTGAAATTTGCACGGAACCCGAAACACTGTTATAAATTTAGAAGAAAAATGTTGTAAGGGTCTCTCAGTCGTCGATTTCATCTGGACTTTTCTGGCAATTTTCGTACCACCAAACTAAAACGGACCGAAATTCGTATCTTCAAACAAAACGATGTTTAGTGTTTGAAATCTAGCGCGGAACCCTAAACACAATTATAAATTTTGGAGAAGAATGTTATAAAGGTCTCCAGGTCGTCGATTTCATCTAGATATTTTGGACGATTTTCGTACCACCCGACAAAAATGGACCAAAATCTATATTTTCGAACAAAATGATGGTTTGTGTTTGGAATCTGACACGGAACCCGAAGCACAGTTATAAATTTTGGAGAAGAATGATATAAAGGTCTCTCGTACACATGACAAAAATGAACCGAAATTCGTATTTTCGAACAAGCAATGGATAGTGTTTGAAATCTGACGTGGAACCCGAATCACGTTTATAAATTTAGGAGAAGAATGCTATAAGAGTCTCCTAGTCCTCGATTTCATCTAGACGTTTCGGGGTATTTTCGTACAAGACGATGGATAGTGTTGGAAATCTGGCGCGGAACCCGAAACAAAGTTATAAATTTTGGGGAAGAATGCTATAATGGTCTCGCGGTCCTCGATTTCATTTGGTCTTTTCGGGTGATTTTCATACCCCTGGACAAAAATGGACCAACTTCTACATTTTCGGACCAAACGATGGGTAGTGTTTGAAATCTGGCGTGAAACTTGAAACATAGTTATAAATTTTAGATAAGAATGCTATAAGGGTCTCTCGGTCCCCGATTTCATCGGGTCTTTTCGAGCGATTTTCGTACCACACGACTAAAATGGACGAAATATATATTTTCGAACAAGACGATGGCAATTGTTTGAAATCTAACACGGAACCCGAAGGAAAATTATAAATTAGAAGAAGAATGATATAAGGGACTCTCGGTCTTCGATTTCATTTGGACTTTCCGGGCGATTTTCGTCCCTGTCGACAAAAAAGGACCAAAATCAGTATTTTCAGACAAGACGATTGCTAGTGTTTGAGATCTGGCGTATAACCCAAAACACAGATATAAAGTTTGGAGAAGAATGCTATAAGGGTCTCCCGGTACTCGATTTCATCTGGACTTTTTTGGGCAATTTTTGTAACACCCAACAAAAATGGACCAAAGTCCATAGTTTCGGACCAAACGATGGTTAGTGTTTGAAATATAAGACACAGAACCCGAAACACAGTTATAATTTTAGGAGAAGAATGCTATAAGGGTCTCCTGGTACTCGATTTCATCTAGACTTTTCAGGCGATTTTTGTATCACCCGACAAAAATCGACCAATGGCTAATGTTTGAATTCTGATGTGGAACCCGAAACACAATTATAAACTTTGGAGAAGAATCCTATATAGGTTTCTTGGTCCTCGATTTCATCTGGTCTTTTCGTGCAATTTTTGTACCACCCGACAAAAATAGATCGAAAATCGTATTTTCGGACCAGACGATTGCTAATGTTTGATATTTGGCACGGAACCCGCAATAGAGTTATAATTTTTGGAGAAGAATGCTATAATGGTCTCCCGGTCTTCGATTTCATATGAATTTTTTGGGCGATTTTCGTACCACCCGACTAAAATAGACCGAAATCCGTATTTTCGAACAAGACGATGGCCAATGTTTGAAATCTTACGCAGAACCCGAAACACAATTATAAATTTAGAAGAAGAATTCTATAAGGGCCATTTGGTCTCAGATTTCATCTTGACGTTTCAGGAAATTTTTCTTACCCATCGATGATAATGGACCAAATTCTGTATTTTGAGACCAGACGATGGCCAATGTTAGAAATCAGACGCGGAACCTGAAACACAATTATAAATTCAGGAGAATAATGCTATAATAAGAGTCTTCTGGTCCTCGATTTCATATGGACTTTTCAGGCGATTTTCGTAACCCTCGACATAAAAGGACCAAAATCAGTATTTTCATATCAGACGATGGCAGTATTTGAAATCTGACGCGGAACCCGAAACACAGTTATAAATTTTGGAGAAGAATGCTATAAGGGTCTCCCGATCCTCGATTTCATCTGGACATTTTGGCGATTTTCTTATCACCCAACAAAAATGGACCAAAGTCCGTAGTTTCAGATCAAACGATGGTTAGTGTTTGGAATCTAATTATCATCGATGGGTAGTTTCAGATCAAACGATGGTTAGTGTTTCAGATCAAACTCTAATTTAATTTATGTTATTATTATCTTCATTTTATAATTTTACTTTATAACAAATATATAATAATAACATATAAAAAAAATAGAGATGTCAAATAAAGTAATGATTACATCTTTATTTTATTAGGGTTCAGTGTGTTAGGGTGTATAGGGATTAGAAATCACGTTGAGGAATTAAGGTTTAGAGTTTAAGGTTCAAGATTTCGGGTTTAGTGTTTAGGGTTTAAGGTTTAGGATTTAAGGTTTAAGGTTTTGGGTTTGAGGTTCGGGTTATAGTATATAGGGTTATCTTCATTGCAAAATATTACTACAAAACGATCATAATAATAACATATAATGAAATATAGTTGTCAAATAAAGATGTAATTATTACTATATTTGAAAATAATATTTTATTATATGTTATTCTAATCTTCTTTATTAAATGTTATTATTATCTTCGTTTTGTAGTTGTACTTAATAACAAAGATAATAATAACATATAACAAAATTGAGTTGTCAAATAAATAAAAAATAATTTATTTATTTGACAACTCTATTTTATTATATGTTATTATTATATTCGTTATTGAGTACAACTACAAAACGAAGATAATAATAATAATTAATAAAATAGAGTTGTCTAATAAATAAATAATTATTAATTTATTTGAAAACACTATTTTATTATATCTTATTATTATCTTCGTTTTATTGTTTTACTACATAACGAAGATAATAATAATATTGAATAAAATTCAGTTTATCAAATCAATATATACTTATTACTTTATTTGACAATTCTATTTTATTTTATGTTATTACTATTTTCGTTATATAGTGGTACTTCATAACGAAGACAATACTAACATATAATAAAATAGAGTTGTAAAAATAAATAAGTAATTATTATTTTATTTGAGAACTCTATTTTATTATATGTTATTATTATATTTTTTTATTAAGTACAACTAAAAAATGAAGATGATAATAATATTTAATAAAACAAAATTGTCTAATAAATAATTAATTATTACTTTACTTGACAACACTATTTTATTATATGTTATTATTATCTTCATTTCGTATTTATACTTAATAACAAAGATAATAATAAAATATAACAAAATTTAGTTGGCAAATAAATATCAAATAATTAATTTTTTTGACAACTCTATTTTATTATTATCTTCTTTATTGAGTACAACTACAAAACCAAGATAATAATAATATTAAATAAAATAGAGTTGTCTAATAAATAATTAATTATTATGTTATTTGACAATACTATTTTATTATATGTTATTATTATCTCCGTTTTATTGTTTTACTACATAACGAAGATAATAATAACATATAATAAAATTGAGTTTATCAAATAAATTTGTAATTAGTACTTTATTAAAAAACTTTATTTTATTATATGTTATTATTATCTTCTTCATATAGTACAACTATATTATAATGATAATAATAACATATAATAAAATAGAGTTGTCCAATATATTAGTCATTACATATTTATTTAATAGTTCAATTGTATTATATGTTTTTATTATTTTCGTTATTAAATACAACTATAAAAATGAAGATAATAGTAATATTTAATAAAATAGAGTTTTTAAGTAAAGTAACATTGACAACACTATATTATTAAATGTTATTATTATCTTTATTATGTAGTTGTATTTCATAACAAAGATAATAATAACATATAACAAAATTGAGTTGTCAAATAAATATGTAATAATTAATTTATTTGACAACTTTATTTTATTATATGTTATTACTATCTTCATTATTAAGTATAATTACAAAATGAAATTAATAATAATATTTAATAAAATAGAGATGTCTAATAAATATGTAATTTTTACTTTACTTGACAACACTATTTTATTATATGTTATTATTATATTCATTTTGTAGTTATACTTAATAACAAAGATAATAATAAATATAACAAAATTTAGTTGGCAAATAAATATCAAATAATTAATTTATTTGACAACTCTATTTTATCATATGTTATTATTATCTTCGTTATTGAGTACAACTACAAAACAAAGAATAATAATAATAATATTTAATAAAATATTATTATCTTCATTATTACTTTATTAGACAACTCAATTTTGTTAAATGATATTACTATATTCGTTATGCAGTCAAACATTAAAATGAAGATAATAATAACATATAATAAAATATAATTATCAAATAAATTTATAATTACATATTTATTTGACAAGTCTGGTTTATTATACGTTATTATTATCTTCGTTTTGTAGTTGTACTAATTAACGAAAATAATAATAACATATAACAAAATTGAGTTGTAAAATTAATATGTAATTATTACTTTATTTGAAAACACTATTTTATTATATGCTATTATTATCTTTGTTTATTATTTTACTACATAACAAAGATAATAATAACATATAATAAAATTTAGTTTATCAAATAAATATGTACTTATTACTTTATTTGACAATTCTATTTTATATAATGCTATTATTATTATTTTTGTTATATAGTTGTACTTCATAACGAAGACAATACTAACATGTAATTAAATAGATTTGTTAAATAAAGTAATAATTACATATTTATTTGACAACTCTATTTTATTATATGTTATTATTATCTTCGCTTTGTAGTTTTACTTCATAACAACGATAATAATAACATATGACAAAGTTGAGTTTTAAAATAAATAAGTAATTATTATTTTATTTGACAACTCTATTTTATTATCTGTTATTATTATATGTGTTATGAAATAAAACCATAAAACGAAGATAATAATAACATTAACTAAAATAGAGTTGTCAAATAATGTAATATTTCAATATTTATTTGACAACACTATTTTATTATATATTATTATTATCTTTGCTTTGTATTTAAATATTATCTTTGTTTTGTATTTTATTATATATTATTATTTGTCAACACTGTTTTATATTATTATTATTTATTTGACAACACTATTTTATTTAATGTTATTAGTATCATATAATAAAATTGAGTTGTCAAATAAAGTAATAATTACATATTTATATGACAACTTTATTTTATTATATGTTATTAGTATCTTCGTTTTGTAGTTGTACTAAATAACGAAAATAATAATAACATATAACAAAATTGAGTTGTAAAACAACTATGTAATTATTACTTTATTAGACAACTCAATTTTGTTAAATGATATTACTATATTCGTTATGCAGTCAAACATTAAAATGAAGATAATAATAACATATAATAAAATAGAATTATCAAATAAATTAATAATTACATATTTATTTGACAAGTCTGGTTTATTATACGTTATTATTATCTTCGTTTTGTAGTTGTACTAATTAACGAAAATAATAATAACATATAACAAAATTGAGTTGTAAAATTAATATGTAATTATTACTTTATTTGAAAACACTATTTTATTATATGCTATTATTATCTTTGTTTATTATTTTACTACATAACGAACATAATAATAATAACATATAATAAAATTTAGTTTATCAAATAAATATGTACTTATTACTTTATTTGACAATTCTATTTTATATTATGTTATTATTATTATTTTCGTTATATAGTTGTACTTCATAACGAAGACAATACTAACATGTAATTAAATAGATTTGTTAAATAAAGTAATAATTACATATTTATTTGACAACTCTATTTTATTATATGTTATTATTATCTTCGCTTTGTAGTTTTACTTCATAACAACGATAATAATAACATATGACAAAGTTGAGTTTTAAAATAAATAAGTAATTATTATTTTATTTGACAACTCTATTTTATTATCTGTTATTATTATATGTGTTATGAAATAAAACCATAAAACGAAGATAATAATAACATTAACTAAAATAGAGTTGTCAAATAATGTAATATTTAAATATTTATTTGACAACACTATTTTATTATATATTATTATTATCTTTGCTTTGTATTTAAATATTATCTTTGTTTTGTATTTTATTATATATTATTATTTGTCAACACTGTTTTATATTTATTATTATTTATTTGACAACACTATTTTATTTAATGTTATTAGTATCATATAATAAAATGGAGTTGTCATATAAAGTAATAATTACATATTTATATGACAACTTTATTTTATTATATGTTATTAGTATCTTCGTTTTGTAGTTGAACTAAATAACGAAAATAATAATAACATATAACAAAATTGAGTTGTAAAAGAACTATGTAATTATTACTTTATTTGACAACTCAATTTTGTTAAATGATATTACTATATTTGTTATGCAGTCAAACATTAAAATGAAGATAATAATAACATATAATAAAATAGAATTATCAAATAAATTAATAATTACATATTTATTTGACAAGTCTGGTTTATTATACGTTATTATTATCTTCGTTTTGTAGTTGTACTAATTAACGAAAATAATAATAACATATAACAAAATTGAGTTGTAAAATTAATATGTAATTATTACTTTATTTGAAAACACTATTATTATCTTCGTTTCTTTTGTTTTACTACATAACGAAGATAATAATAACATATAATAAAATACAGTTTATCAAATAAATATGTACTTATTACTTTATTTGACAATTCTATTTTATATTATGTTATTATTATTTTCGTTATATAGTTGTACTTCATAACGAAGACAATACTAACATATAATTAAATAGAGTTGTTAAATAAAGTAATAATTACATATTTATTTGACAACTCTGTTTTATTATACGTTATTATTATCTTAGTTTTGTAGTTGTACTAAATAACGAAAATAATAATAACATATAACAAAATTGAGTTGTAAAATTAATATGTAATTATTACTTTATTTGACAACTCTATTTTATTATATGTTATTATTATCTTCGTTATGTAGTAAAACTATAAAACGAATATAACAATAACATTTAATAAAATAGAGTTGTCAAATAATGTAATAATTAAAAAACATTCTTCTACTAAATTTATAATTGTGTTTCGGGTCATATTTTGAACATTAGCCATCATTTGGTCTAAAAATACAAATTTCGTTCCATTTTCATCGGGTGGTACGAAAATTGCCTGAAAAGTACAGTCTAGATGAATTCGGGGATTTTCGTACCACCTGATTTCGGTCCATTTTTGTCAGGTGGTACGAAAATCGCCTGAAAAGTCCAGATGAAATCGAGGACTGAGAGACTCTTATAGCATTATTCTCTAAAATTTATAACTATGTTTCTGGTTCCGCACCAGATTTCAAATACTAGCCATCGTGTGGTCCAAAAATACAAATGTTGGTCAATTTTTGTTGAGGGGTACGAAAGTCGCTCGAAAAGTCCAAATGACATCGAGGACTGAGAGACCATTATAGCATTCTTTCACAGAATTTATAACTTTGTTTCGGGTTCCGTGCCAGATTTCAAACACTGGCCATCGTCTAGTCCGAAAATACAGATGTTGTTCATTTATCGTCGATGGATCTGAAAATCGCTCGAAAAGTCCAAATGAAATCGAGGACTGGGAGACCATTATAGAATTCTTGATCTAAATTTATAATTGTGTTTCGGGTTCCGCGTAAGATTTGAAACACTAGCCATCATCTTGTTCGAAAATATGGATTTCGGTCCATTTTAGTCAGGTGGTACGAAAATCCCTGAAAAGTCCATATGAAATCGAGTACCGGGAGACCCTTATAGCATTCTTCTCCAAAATTTATAACTGTGTTTTGGGTTCCGCGTAAGATTTGAAAAACTAGCCATCGTCTTATTTGAAAATACAGATTTCGGTCCATTTTAGTTCGGTGGTACAAAAATCGCCCAAAAAGTCAAGATGAAATCCAGTACCAGGAGACCCTTATAGAATTCTTCTCCAAAATTTAGAATTGCGTTTCGGGTTCTGCGCTAGATCTCAAACACTAGCCATCGTCTGGTCTGAAAATACTGATTTTGGCCCTTTTTTGTCGAGTGGTCCGAAAATCGCTCGAAAAGTCCTAATGAAATAGAGGACCGAGAGTCCCTTATATCATTCTTCTTCTAAATTTATAATTTTGTTTTGGGTTCCGCATCAGATTTCAAACACTAGCTAGTCGGGTGGTACGAAAATCGCATGAAAAGTCCCGATGAAATCGAGGACCCAAAAACTCTTATAGCATTCTTCTCTAAAAGTTATGACTATGTTTCAAGTTCCGTGCCAGATTTCAAACACTAGACATTGTCTGGTCCGAAAATACAGATGTTGGTCCATTTTTGACGAGGGGTACGAAAATCGTCCGAAAAGTACAAATGAAATCGAGGACCGCGAGACCATTATAGCATTCTTCCCCAAAACTTAAAACTTTGTTTCATATTATGCGCCAGATTTCAATCACAAGCCATCGTCTTGTATGAAAATACCTCGAAAAGTCTAGATGAAATCGAGGACCAGGAAACTCTTATAGCATTCTTCTCCTAAATTTATAAATGTGATTCGAGTTCTGTGTAAGATTTCTAACATTGTCCATCGCTTGTTCGAAAATACGAATTTCGGTCCATTTGTTTTCATGTGTACGAGAGACCCTCATAACGTTCTTCTCTAAAATTTATAACTGTGTTTCGAGTTCCGTGTCTGCTTCCGAACGCAAACCATCGTTTTGTTCGAAAATACGAATTTCGGTCCATTTTAGTCGGGTGGTACGAAAGTCGCCCGAAAAGTCCAGATTAAATCGAGGACCAAGAGACTCTTGTAGCATTCTTCTCAAAAATTTATAATTGTGTTTCGGGTTCCGCGCCAGATTTCAAACACTAGCCATAGTCTTTTTCGAAAATACGGATTTTGGTCTATTTTGGTTGGATTGTATGAAAATCGCCCGAAAAGTCCAAATGAAGTCGATGATTGGGAGACCCTTATAGCATTCTTCTCCAAAATTTATAACTGTGTTTCGAGTTCCGCGCCATATTTCAAACACTAGCCATCGTCTGGTCCAAAAATACAAATTTCAGTCCATTTTTGTAGGGTGATACGAAAATTGCCCGAAATGACTAGGTGAAATCGAGGACCCGGAAGACACTTATAGCATTCTTCTCCTAAATATATAACTGAGTTTCGGGTCTCGCGCCAGATTTCAAACACTTGCCATCGTCTGGTCTGAAAATAAGGATTTCGGCCCTTTTTTGTCGAAGTGTAAGAAAATCGCCTGAAAAGTCCAGATGAAATCGAGGACTGAGAGACCTTTATAGCATTCTTCTCCTAAATTTATAACTATGTTCAGAGTTCCGTGTCGAATTTCAAACACTAGCCATTGTTTTGTGCAAAAATATGAATTTCGGTCCATTTTAGGCGGGTGGTACGAAAATCACGCGAAAATACCAGGTGAATCGAGGACCGGGAGACCCTTATATCATTCTTCTCCTAAATATATAACAGTGTTTCGGATTCTGGGTTAGATTTCAAATACTAACCATCGTTTGGTCCGAAAATATAGATTTTGGTCCATTTTTGTCGAGGGGTATGAAAATCGCCTGAAAAGTCCAGATGAAATTGACGACTGAGAGACCCTTGTAGCATTCTTCTTCTAAATTTATAATTGTATTTCGGGTTCCATGCCAAATTTCAAACACTAGCCATCGTCTGGTGTGAAAATACGGATTTCAATCCATTTTAGTCTAGTGGTATGAAAATCGCCCGAAAAGTACAGATGAAATCGAGGACCGGGTGACCTGTAAGACCCATAGTTTTTAAATCCTAAATTATGCAATTTTAGGGTTTTTTGTGTGGAATTTCTTAGGCTGTTAGCCCAGTTTTTGGTATTTAGTGAGTTAAATGCCAAAAATATATTTTTGGAAATTGGATTAAAATTATTTGTCGGAAAATAATTTACTTCCGTTACGAAGGATTTAATACCGGGCAATTTTGTTAAAAATATCTCGGGTTGCTGAAAATTGTGCCGAACAATTGAGTTGCGACGAGAGTAGATATTTTTATTAAATTAGACTTAAGAGGGGAATGAAATTATGGGGGTAAGAGTTGTTAGATAATTGTTGGTTTTGTTTTATTATAATTAATAAATATATATGTGTATATTGTAAGTAATATATATATATATATAATATATTATATATATATATATATATATGTGATATATATATATATATATTATATATATATGGTTGGAGGGAAAGAAGAAAGAAAAGGAAATAGAAAGAAAAGAAATAGAAAGGAGGGAAAAAGAAAGAAAGGAAAAGGGAAAGAAAGAAAATCAAGATCCATCTTCTTCCTCTGTCGCGTGACCACCCATTCTTCCTCCTTCTTCCATCTTCATCTTCTTTGCTTCCTTTAAGTTCGAGAATTGAAACCCAAGGCTAGTGGGTGAGAAAGATCAAGTTCCCAACTCCTTCCTTCTTCCCAGATTCAAAAACGGTGTTATCGATTTCAAAACCGTCAAACACTAACCTCCCCGTTTCATCTAGATCTAAGCTTCATTTCACAATGAGATAGAAGTGAAAGTTGCTCACTACCACGCTACAGTGCTAGGGAACCAACTTGGAGGCGACGTTGCGACCGAAGATTTTTACCAGATTTACTCGCGGTACCGTAATCAAACGTAAAAGCTAACGTTAAGGTAAGGGCTCCTTCCAAACTTTTAGTTTGCATTTAGGGACTTATCTGTGATTGTGTGGAAAAGGAATTTGTTAGGGTTGAAGTGTTGATTTGGGGGAAAATGAATCTAAGGCTTTATGGGTAAAATCTTAGAGTTAGGTTTTGGTTATATTGATGAATGTTTCGTGGGAAAATGAATTTAAACTCATTTATGTATGATTTTGAGTAAATGAAACTTGTTGTGTTTGAGTGGTGGATTGTGTTGATTTGTGTTCGTCGTATTTGACGTGTTCTTAATTAATACTGATGAAATTTGATATGTGTATGGTTGGATTTTGTGGAGAAATGAATTGATGTGTTTTGGTGTGGATCGTGGATTGAATTGGAAAATATGTTTGAGTTTGTTTTGTGTGGAATTTGAAAACCATTAGAGTTAAACGAGTATTAAGAATGGGGAATCTCTTAATGTCTTGTTTACTTAATGTTTGTTGTGAAAATCGTTTAAGTTAAATGAGAATTAAGAATGGGGAATCTCTTAATGTCTTGTTTGCTTAATGTTTGTTTTTAAGTTTAAACGAAAATCGTTTAAGTTAAAATCGAGTGAGTATTAAGAATGGGGAATCTCTTAATGTCTTGTTTGCTTAATGTTTGTTTCGAAAATCGTTTAAGTTAAGAGTGTTAAGAATGGGGAATCTCTTAATGTCTTGTTTACTTAATGTTTGTTTTGAAAATCGTTTAAGTTAAACGAGTATTAAGAATGGGGAATCTCTTAATGTCTTGTTTACTTAATGTTTGTTGTGAAAATCGTTTAAGTTAAATGAGAATTAAGAATGGGGAATCTCTTAATGTCTTGTTTACTTAATGTTTGTTTTGAAAATTGTTTAAGTTAAATGAGTATTAAGAATGGGGAATCTCTTAATGTCTTGTTTACTTAATGTTTGTTTTGAAAAATCGTTTAAGTCAAAAGAGTATTAAGAATGGGGAATCTCTTAATATTTCTGTTTGCTTAATGTTTGTTGTGAAGATCGTTTAAGTTAAATGAGTATTAAAAATGGGGAATCTTTTAATATCTGCATTTGCTTAACGATTGTTGTGGATGGAGTCAGTATATGCTCATGCATTTTCATTCTTTTTGTAAATCGTGCAGACCCGTGATAGGTGGCACCTTGATAAATAGTACTTTGCCTGTGATAGGCGGTACATTTATGATTTACGTTTTTGTAAACCGTGCAGACCCGTGATAGGTGGCACCTCGATAAACGGTACGGGCCCGTGATAGGCAGTACGTTTATGGTTTTCGCTTTTTGTAAATTGTGCAGTCCCGTGATAGGTGACACCTTGGTTAATAGTACTTTGGCCTGTGATAGGCGGTACATTTACAATTTACGTTCTTTTTAGTAAACTGTGCAGACCCGTGATAGGTGGCACCTCGGTAAACGATACAGGCCCGTGATAGGCAGTACGTTTATGGTTTACGCTTTTTAGTTAAATCGTGCAGACCCGTGATAGGTAGCACCTCGGTAATTGGTACTTTGGCCTGCGATAGGCGGTACAATTATGATTTACGGCCCTTCGAGGAGGGTTTTGGTTTGGAATTCCGAGTCCATGCATTTTGGCATATACGCATTGCATTAGGGTGCTTGGCACATGAGTCGTGTTTGAATCAAGTTATGTTTAAGTGTTATGTATTGTGATCGTGTGTAAGTGTGACTGATTGTAAAACTATTTCGAAACTCAATTTGTCGTGGTAATTGTGTTGGAATTGCTAAGTGTTATGTATTGATTATCGGGCGTAAGTGTGATGGATTGTAAAACTATTTCGAAACCCAATTTGTCGTGGTGATCGCGTAGGAATTGCTAAGTGTTAAGATGTGGAATTGTGTATGAATGATTTTGAGTTAGTTTATGTATTTTTGGAAGAATATGCAGGGAAATCGATTTCCCAATCGATTGGATGAGTTATAGGGACTTCCCTAATTTGACATAATCGATTTGCCAATCGATTTTATAATATGTTTTTCAAAACCATTTAAGAAATCGATTTGGAAATCGATTTGGCGACACAGGAATTCAGCAAAACTGACAAAATGGATTTGGAAATCGATTGGCATTAAGTCAGTGGCTCAGCTATTCTGTCAATCGATTGCCCAATCGATTGAATTAAGCCCAGAGTTCAAATTTCACTAAAAACCTTCAAGAAATCGATTCGGAAATCGATTGGCTTAGTAGAAATTCTTATTTTGAGTTAGATAACATTTTGCTCAATTGATTTATCAATGTCTTGGTCAGTTATGTATTACTTGATGGATTGAGAACTTTATTTTGATTTCATTTTTAATTGGCAAGCATTATATGAACTTTTAGCATATGGAAAATCCTTTTAAGGTGCATGCTTAATTGAAAGGTTATTTTGTGCATTTAAAAACTTAAATGCTATGTGTTAACTGTTAATTTCGGTTGGTGACCCTTTACAACTATTGTGGAAATCTGGGCTTTGCCCTCAGATGAGAGCCAGGACAATCTTAACGGTTCGTACCCTGTGGATGGGAATGTTGTGGGGAATGCCAGAATGGAGCTATGTTAGGAGGATCTTACGGTGCACGTGGAGATCACTCAGGGTGTTTAGTTTGTTTTGGAGAATGATCAGATTAGGTTGACATAGAGGGATCAGATGTCTTTCTTTTGAATTGTATTTGTTTTAAAATGGAAGATTGTACTTATACTAATATTGTCAGCTTGACATGTTATTTTCGATGGGTTACATGTACCAACTTTTGATGTGTAAATATTTTGGATTCATATTTTGAGAAACTTTTCCGCTGCTTGTAAATTATAATGACTCAATTATTTATCCAAAGGTATTGACTTATTTAATTCTCTGATTTATTTTAATTTCTTTTGAAAAAAAATACACCCTCGCTTTGAAAATTCGGGGTCATACAAGACCCTTATAGAATTCTTCTCCTAAATTGGTAAATTTGTTTCAGATTTCATATAATACCACTAGTTTTGATTCACAAGTCTTGATAAAAGCTTCACAACGTCAGATTTCAAACACTAGCCATTGTCTTGTTCCGAAATTACAGATTTCTTTCCATTTTTGTTGGGCTGTACGAAAATCGCCCGAAAAGTCCAGATGAAATCGAGGACCGGGAAACCCTTATAGCATTCTTCTCCTAAATTTATAACAGTATTTTAGGTTCCGCGTCAAATTTCAAACACTAGCCCTCTTCTGGTTCGAAAATATAGATTTCAATCCATTTTTGTCAGGTGTTACGAAAATCGATCCAAAAGTCCATATGAAATCGAGGATCCAGAAACCCTTATAGCTTTCTTCGCCTTAATATATAACCGTGTTTCGTGTTCCGCGTCAAATTTCAAACACTAGCCATCGTTTGGTCCGAAAATACATATTTTAGTCAATTTTTGTCGAGGGTACGAAACTCGCTCGAAAAGACCAGATGAAATCGAGGACCGAGAGACCCTTATAGCATTCTTCTTCTAAACTTATAATTTTGTTTCAGGTTCTGCGTCAAATTTCAAACACTAGCCATCGTCTAGTTCGAAAATATGGATTTCGGTCCATTTTGTTGTGTGGTACGAAAATCGCCCTAAAAGTTCATATGAAATTGAAGACCGGGAGACCTTATAGCATTCTTCTTCTAAATATATAATGGTGTTTCGAGTTCTGCGACAGATTTCAAACACTAGTCATCGTCTGGTCAAAAAATACAAATATTGGTCCATTTTTGTCGAGGGGTACGAAAATGCCCGAAAAGTCCAGATGAAATCAATGATCGAGAGACCCTTATAGCATTCTTCTTCTAAATTTATAAATGTGTTTCAGGTTCCGCGTCAGATTTCGAACACTAGCCATCATCTTGTTTGAAAATACGTATACGTTTTAGTTGGGTGGCATCGGAATTTTGCCCGAATGTCTAGATAGATTGCCCGATTGTCTAGATGAAATCGAGGACCAGAAGACTCTTATAGCATTTTCTCCTAATTTACAATTGCGTTTCGGGTTTTGCTAAGATTTCAAACACTAGCCATCGTCTTGTTCGAAAATACGGATTTCGGTCCATTTCAGTCAGGTGGTACAAAAAATTGCCCGAAAAGTCCACATGAAATCGAGGACCGGGAGACCCTTATAGCATTCTTCTCCAAAATTTATAACTGTGTTTTGTGTTCCGCATCAAATTTCAAACACTAGCCATCGTCTGGTCCGAAAATACAGATTTCGTTCCATTTTATCGGGTTGTACGATTATCTCCCGAAAACTCCAGATGAAATCGAGGACTAAGAGACCCTTACAACATTATTCACCTAAATGTATAACAGTGTTTCGCGTTATGCGTCATATTTCAAACATATCCATCGTCTTGTTCGAAAATACGGATTTCAATCCTTTTTTGTCAAGTGGTACGAAAATTGCTCGAATAGTCCAGATGAAATCGAGGACCGGGAGACCTTTATAGAAGTCTTCTCCTAAATATATAACAGTGTTTCTAGTTCCGCATCAGATTTCAAACACTAGCCATCGTCTGGTCCAAAAACACAGATTTTGGTCCATCTTTGTAGAGGTATACGGAAATCGCTCGAAAAGTCGAGATGAAATCAAGGATCCAGATACCCTTATAGCATTCTTCTTCTAAATTTGTAACTTTGTTTCGGGTTCTGCATCAGATTTCGAACAATTGCCATCATTCTGTTCCAAAACACGGATATCGATCCATTTTAGTCGTGTGCTACGAAAATCGCCGAAAAGTCTAGATGAAATCAGGACCCAGAGACCCTTATAGAATTTTTCTCCTAAATATATAATAGTGTTTCGGATATCGCGTCAAATTTCAAACACTAGCCATCGTATAGTCCAAAAATACAGATTTTTGTCCATTTTAGTCGAAGGGTACGAAACTTGCATGAAAAGTCTAGATGAAATCGAGGACCGAGAGTCCCTTATAGCATTCTTCTTTTAAATTTATAAATGTGTTTCAATTTCGGCGTCAGATTTCAAACAATAGCCATCATCTTGTTCGAAAACACTAGTTTCGGTCCATTTTAGTCGAGTGGTACGAAAATAGCCCGAAAAGTCCAGATTAAATCGAGGACCAGGAGACTCTTATAACATTCTTCTCCTAAATTTATAAATGTGGTTTGGGTTCCACGTCAGTTTTCAAAAACTATCTATCGTCTTTTTCGAAAATACGGATTTCGGTCCATTTTTGTCAGGTGGTATGAAAATCGCCCAAAAAGTCCAGATGAAATCGAGGACCGTGAGACCCTTTTAAACATTCTTCTCCTAAATTTATAAATGTGGTTCGGGTTCCATGTGTGTTTCAAATACTATCCATCGTCTTATTTGAAAATACAGATTTCGGTCCATTTGTCGGTTGGTATGAAAATCGCCCTAGAAGTCCATATGAAATCGAGGACCGAGCGACCCTTATAGCATTTTTCTTCTAAATTTATAACTGTTTTTCGTTTCCACGTCAGATTTCAAACAACAGCGAACATCTTGTTCGAAAATATGGAAATCGTTCCATTTTAGTCGGGTGGTACGAAAATCGCCCGAAATGTCTAGATGAAATCGAGGACCAGAAGACTCTTGTAGAATTCTTCTCCTAAATTTATAACTGTGTTTCGGGTTCGGTGTCAGTTTTTAAACACTATCCATCGTATTATTCAAAAATATGGATTTCAGTCCATTTTTGTCGGGTGGTATGAAAATCGCCCGAAAAGTCCAGATGAAATCGAGGACCGAGAGACCCTTTTTACATTCTTCTCCTAAATATATAATTGTGTTTCAAGTTCCGCGTCATATTTCAAATACTAGCCATCGTCTGGTTTGAAAATATAGATTTTGGTCCATTTTTGTTGAGGGGTACGAAACTCGCCCGAAAAGTTCAGATGAAATCGAGGACCGAGAGTCACTTATAGCATTTTGTATCTAAATTTATAACAGTGTTTCAGTTTTCGCGTTAGATTTCAAACACTTGCCATCATCTTGTTCGAAAATATGGATTTCGATCCATTTTAGTTAGGGTGGTACGAAAATCGCACGAATAGTTCAGATGAAATCGAGGACCGGGATGCCCTTATAGAATTCTTCTCCTAAATATATAACAGTGTTTCGGGTTCCTCATCAGATTTTAAACACTAGCCATCGTCTGGTCCGAAAATACTGATTTTGATCAATTTTTGTAGAGGGATACCAAAATCGCCCGAAAAGTCCAGATGAAATCGAGGACCTAGAGACCCTTATAGCATTCTTCTTTTAAATTTGTAAATGTGATTCGAGTTCCGCGTCAGATTTAAAACACTAGCCATCATTTTTATCAAAAACATGGATATTGGTCCATTTTAGTCGGGTGGTACGAAAATCGCCAGAAATGTCCAGATGTAATCGAGGACCACGAGACTCTTATAGCATTCATCTCCTAAATTTATAAATGTGTTTCGGGTTCCGCGTTTGATTTCAAACACTAGCCACGTCTTGCTCGAAAATACGGATTTCGATACATTTTTTTCGCGTAGTACGAAAATCACCGAAAAGTCCAAATGAAATCGAGGACCGAGAGACCCTCATAGCATTCTTCTCCAAAATATATAACAGTTATTCGGGTTCCGCATCAGATTTCAAAAACTAGCCATCGTCTAGTCCAAAAATACAAATTTGGTCCATTTTTGTCGAGGGGTACAAAACTTTAGTCCAGACTTTAGTCCATTTTTGTCGAGTGGTTTGAAAACGCCCAAAAAGTCCAGATGAAATTGAGGACCGAGAGATCATTATAGCATTCTACTCCAAAATTTATAACTGCGTTTCAGGTTTCACGCTAGATTTTAAACACTAGCTATTGTCTGATCCGAAAATACGAATTTCTGTCCATTTTTGTCAGGGGGTACAAATATCGCCCGAAAAGATCCGAAAATAAGGGTCTCCCGGTCCTCTATTTCATCTGGACTTTTCGGGCGATTTTCGTACCACCCGACTAAAATGGATTGAAATCCGTATTTTCGAACAAGACGATTGTTAGTGTTTGAAATGTGACGTGGAACCTGAAACACAGTTATAAATTTTGGAGAAGAATGCTATAAGGGTCTCCCAGTCCTCGATTTTATCTGGACTTTTCGGGCAATTTTCGTACCCCTCGACAAAAATGGACCAAAATCTGTATTTTAAGGCCAGACGATGGCTAGTGTTTGAAATCTAACCTGAAATGAGAAACATTGTTATATATTTAGGAGAAGAATGCTATAAGGGTCACCTGGTCCTCGATATCATGTGGACTTTCCGGGTGATTTTCGTTCACCCCGACAAAAAATAGACCGAAATCCGTAATTTCAAACAAGACAATGGCTAGTGTTTGAAATCTGACGCAGAACCCGATATACATTTATAAATTTTTGAGAAGAATACTATAAGAGTCTTCTGGTTCTCGATTTCATATGGACTTCTCGGCCGATTTTCGTACCACCTAACAAAAATTGACGGAAATATGTATTTTCGGACTAGACGAGGGCTAGTGTTTGAAATTTGACGCAGAACCTGAAACTCAGTTATAAATTTACGAGAAGAATGCTACAATAATCTTCTTCTCCTCGACTTCATCTGGACTTTTCGGGCAATTTTCGCACCCCTAAAATTTTTGGATAAGAATGCTATAAGGGTTTCCCGGTCCTCGATTTCATCTGGACTTTTCGAGCGATTTTCATACGACCCGACAAAAATGGACCGAAATAAGTATTTCCTGAAAATAGACGAGGGTTAGTGTTTGAATTTTGACACGGAACCCGGAACATAGTTATAAATTTTGGAGAAGAATGCTATGGGGGTCTCCCAGTCCTCGATTTGATCTGAACGTTTCAGGCGATTTTCATACCACCCGACAAAAATGGACCGAAATCAGTATTTCAAGACCAGACGAGGGCTAGTGTTTGAAATTTGACGCGGAACCTGAAACACAGTTATACATTTTGGAGAAGAATGCTTTAAGGGTCTCCTGGTCCTCGATCTCAGAGTTGTGAAATAAATATGTAATTATTATTTTTTTGATAAATCTATTATATTATATGTTATTATTATCTTCTTTGTAAGGTTTGACTGCATAACGAAGATAGTAAATCATTTAATAAAATAGTGTTGTCAAATAAATATGTAATTATTACTTTATATGACAACTCTTATTTATTATATGTTATTATTATTTTTGTTATTTAGTACAACTACAAAATGAAGATAATAAATAAATATGTAATTATTAATTTATTTGATAATTCTATTTATTATATATTATTATTATTTTCATTTTAAGGTTTGACTGCATAACGAAGATAGTAATATCATTTAATAAAATAAAATTGTCAAATAAATATGTAATTATTACTTTTTTTTACAACTTATTTTTGTTATATGTTATTAATATTTTCGTTATCTAGTACAACTACAAAACGAAGATAATAATAACTTATATTAAAATAGAGTTGTCATATAAATATGTAATTATTACTTTATTTGACAACTCTATTTTATTATATGATACTATTATATTTGTCATGTAGTTGTACTTTATAACGAATATAATAGAAACATATAATTAAATAGAGTTGTCTAATCAAGTAGTAATTACATATTTATTTTACAACTCTATTTTGTTATATATTGTTATTATCTTTGTTTTGTAGTTTTATTTGACAACTCAATTTTGTTCTATGTTATTATTATCACCGTTTTACAATTCAACGCCATAACTAAGATAATAATAACATATAATAAAATAGTGTTGTCAAACAAATAAGTTATAATGAAGTAAATAATAACATATAACAAAATAGAGTTGTTAAATAAAGTAATAATTACATTTTAATTTAACAACTCAATTTTCTTAAATGTTTTTATTATTTTCGTTTTGTAATTGTACAAAATAACGAAAATAATTATAACATATAACAAAATCGAGTTGTAAATTAAATACAAAAGGAAGAAAATAATAATATATAATAAAATAGTGTTGTCAAAGAAATATTTAAGTATTACATTATTAGACAACTCTATTTTATTTAATGTTATTATTATCTTCGTTTTATGGTTTTATTTCATAACAAAGATAATAATAACATATAATAAAATAGAGTTGTCAAATAAAATTATAATTAGTTATTTATTTTACAACTCAATTTTGTTATATGTTACTATTATCTTCGTTATGAAGTAAAACTATATAACGAAGATAATAATGACATATAATAAAATAGAGTTGTCAAATAAATATGTAACTATTAATTTATTTGAAAATTCTATTTTATCATATGTTATTGTTATATTTTCTTTTTAAAGTTTGACTGCATAACGAAGATAGTAATAACATATAATAAAATAGAGTTGTCAAATAAATATGTAATTATTACTTTATTTAACAACTCTATTTTATTATATTTTAGTATTGTCTTCGTTATGAAGTACAACTATATAACGAAAATAATAATAACATAAAATAAAATAGAGTTATCAAATAAAGTAATAAGTACATATTTATTTGATAAACTCAATTTTATTATATGTTATTATTATCTTCGTTATGTAGTAAAACAATAAAACGAAGATAATAATAACATATAATAAAATAGTGTTTTAAAATAAAGTAATAATTACTTATTTATTAACAACTCTATTTTATTAAATATTATTATTATCTTCGTTTTGTAGTTGTACTCAATAACAAGCATAATAATAACATATAATAAAATAGAGTTGTGAAATAAATTAATTATTTCATATTTATTTGACAACTCAATTTTTTTATATTTTATTATTATCTTTGTTATTAAGTATCACTAAAAAATAAAGATAACGATAACATATAATAAATAGTGATTTCAAGTAAAGTAAAAATTACATATTTATTAGACAACTCTATTTTATTAAATATTATTGTTAATTTCATTTTATAATTGTAGTTAATAAGGAAGATAGTAATAACATATAATAAAATAGGGTTGTCAAATAAATTAATTATTACATATTTATTTGACAACTCAATTTTGTTATATGTTATTATTATCTTTGTTACTAAGTACAACTACAAAACGAAGATAATAATAACATTTAATAAAATAGTGTTGTCAATGTTACTTTATTTCAAAACTCTATTTTATTAAATAATATTATTATCTTTGTTTTATAGTTGTACTTAATAACGAAAATTGTAATAACATATAACACAATTGAACTATTAAATAAATATGTAATTATTACTTTTTTTTACAACTCTATTTTATTATATGTTATTATTATCTTCATAATATAATTGTACTACATGACGAAGATAATAATAACATATAATCAAATAAAGTTGTCAAATAAAGAACATATATATATATATTTATTTGATAAACTCAATTTTATTATATGTTATTATTATCTTCGTTATGTAGTAAAACAATAAAAGGAAGATAATAATAATGACATATAATAAAATAGTGTTGTCAATTAACGTAATAATTTCTTATTGATTATACAACTCTATTTTATTAAATATTATTATTATCTTCGTTTTGTAGTTGTACTTAATAACGAAGAGAATAATAATAATAACATATAATAAAATAGATTTGTTAAATAAATTAATTTTGACAACTCAATTTTGTTATATGTTATTATTATCTTTGTTATTAAGTACAACTGCAAAACGAAGATAATAATAACATTTAATACAGAAGATTAGAATAACATATAATAAAATATTATTTTTAAACCCTAAACACTAAACCCAAATCCTGAACCTTAAACTCTAAACCTTAATCCCTAAACCTGATTTCTTAAATCCTAAACACCCTAACACACTAAACCCTAATAAAATAAAGATATAATTATTACTTTATTTGACATCTTTATTTTTTTTATATGTTATTATTATATATTTGTTATAAAGTAAAACTATAAAAACGAAGATAATAATAACATAAATTAAATTAGAGTTGTCAAATGAAGTAATCATTCCATATTTATTTGACAACTCTATTTTATTATATGTTACAGAATTTAGTCCATTTTTGTCGGGTGGTATGAAAATCGCCCAAAAAGTCCAGATGAAAATGAGGAGCGGGAGAAACTTTTAGCAAGCTTCTCCTAAATTTATAATTGTGTTTCGGGTTAGATTTCAAACAATAGCCATTGTCTGGTCAGAAAATACAAATTGAAGTCCATTTTTGTCAGGTGGTACAAAAATCGTCCGAAAAGTTCAAATGAAATCGAGGACAAGAAGACCCTTATAGCATTTTTCTCCTAAATTTGTAACTATGTGTCGGGCTCGGCGTCATATTTCAAACACTAGCCGTCGTTTGAACCAAAAATACGAAAATCGCCCGAGAAGTCCAAATGAGATCGAGGACCTAGGGTCTCTTTTAGAATTCTACTCCAAAATTAATAACTATGTTTTCGGTTCCGCGTCAGATTTCAAACACTAGCCATGTTCTGGTGCAAAATTACAGATTTATGTCCATTTTGTCGAGCTGTACGATAATCGCCCAAGAAATCCAAATAAAGTAGAGGTTCAGAAGATTCTTATAGAATTCTTCTCCTACATAACGAAAATAATAATAACATATAACCAAATTGAGTTTTAAAATTAATATGTAATTATTACTTTATTTGACAACTCTATTTTATTATATGATATTATTATCTTCTTTATGTAGTAAAACTATAAATCAAATATAATAATAACATTTAATAAAATAGAGTTGTCAAATAATGTAATAATTAAAAAGCATTCTTCTCCAAAATTTATAATTGTGTTTCGGGTCATATTTTGAACATTTGCCATCATTTGGTCTAAAAATACGGATTTCGTTCCATTTTTGTCGGGTGGTACGAAAATTGCCTGAAAAGTCTAGGTGAAATCGGGGAATTTTGTACCACCCGATGTCGGTCCATTTTAGACGGGTGGTAGGAAAAATCGCCTTAAAAGTCCCAATGAAATCGAGGACTAAGAGACTCTTATAGCATTCTTCTCTAAAATTTATAACTATCTCAGGTTCCGCGCCAAACTTCTAACACTAGTCATCGTTTGGTCCAAAAATACAGATGTTAGTCCATTTTTGTCGAGGGGTACGAAAGTGGCGAAAAGTCCAAATGAAATTTAGGACCGGGAGACCATTATAGCATTCTTCCCCATAATTTATAACTTTGTTTCAGGTTCCGCTCCAAATTTCAAAAACTAGCCATCGTCTAGTCCGAAAATACAGATGTTGGTCCATTATCGTCAATGGGTACGAAAGTCTCCCGAAAAGTCCCAAACGAAATCGATGACCGGGAGACCATTATAGAATTCTTGTTCTAAATTTATAAATGTGTTTTGGGTTCTGCATTAGATTTGAAACACTAGCCATCGTCTTGTTCGAAAATACGGATTTCGATCAATTTTAGTTGGGTGGTACGAAAATCGCCCGAAAAGTCCAGATGAAATCGAGGACCGGGAGACCATTATAGCATTCTTCTCTAAAATTTATAATTGTGTTCTAGGTTCCGTGCCAGATTTCAAACACTAGCCATCGTCTGGTCCAAAAATACGATTTTCGTTCTATTTTTGTCGTGTGGTACAAAAATCGCCACAAAAGACCATATGTAATCGAGGACCAGAAAACTCTTATTATAGCATTCTACTCCTGAATTTATAACTGTGTTTCGGGTTCCGCGTATGATTTCAAAAATTGGCCATTGTCTGGTCCAAAAACACATAATTTGGTCCATTATCATCGATGGGTACGAAAATCGCCTGAAAAGTTCGGATGAAATCGAGGATCAAATGGCCCTTATAGAATTCTTCTTCTAAATTTATAACTGTGTTTCGGGTTCCGCGTCAGATTTCAAACACTAGTCATCGTCTTGTTCAAAAATACGAATTTCGGTCCATTTAATCGGGTGGTACGAAAATCGCCCGAAAAGTCTAAATGAAATCGAGGACCGGGAGACCATTATAGCATTCTTCTCCAAAATTTATAACTGTGTTTCAGGTTCTGCGCCAGATATCAAACATTACCCATCGTTTGGTCCGAAAATATGATTTTCGGTCTATTTTTGTCAAGTGGTACAAAAATTGCACGAAAAGACCAGATGAAATTGAGGACCAGGAAACCCTTATAGCATTCTTCTTCAAAATTTATAATTGTGTTTCGGGTTCCGCATCAGAATTGAAACACTAGCCATCGGTCGATTTTTGTAGGGTGATACTAAAATCGCCTGAAAAGTCTAGATGAAATCGAGGACCAGGAGACCCTTATAGCATTCTTCTCCTAAATTTGTAACTGTGTTTCGGGTTCTACGTCTTATATTTCAAACACTAAGTATTGTTTTGTCCGAAACTACGGACTTTGGTTTATTTGTTTGGTGGTACAAAAATTGCCCAAAAAGTCTAGATGAAATCGAGTACATGGAGACCCTTATAGCATTCTTCTCCAAAATTTATAACTGTGTTCCGGGTTCTACGCATGATCCCAAACACTAGCCATCATCTGGTCTGAAAATACTGATTTTGGTCCTTTTTTGTGGAGGGGTACGAAAATCTCCCGAAAAGTCCAGATGAAATCGAAGACCGAGAGTCCCTTATATCATTCTTCTTCTAATTTATATTTTTCTTTCGGGTTCCGCGTCAGATTTCAAACACTAGCCATCGTCGTTTCCGAAAATACGGATTTCGGTCAATTTAAGTTGGGTGGTACAAAAATCGCTCGAAAAGTCCCGATGAAATCGAGGACCGAGAGACCCTTATAGCATTCTTTTCTAAAATTTATAACTAGGTTTCAAGTTCTGCGCCAGATTTCAAACAATAGCCATCGTCTTGTACGAAAATACCCTGAAAAGTCTAGATGAAATCGAGGAGCAGGAGACTCTTATAGCATTCTTCTCCTAAATTTATAAATGTGATTCGGGTTCCGCGTAAGATTTCAAACACTATCCATTGCTTGTTCGAAAATACAAAATTCGATCCATTTTTGTCATGTGTACGAGAGACCCTTATAGCATTCTTTTCCAAGATTTGTAACTGTGTTTCGGGTTCCGTGTCAGATTCCAAACACAAACCATCGTTTTGTTTCGAAAATACAGATTTTGGTCGATTTTAGTCGGATGGTACGAAAATCGTCTAAAAAATGCAGATGAAATCGAGGACATAGAGATCCAAAAAATTTAATTGTGTTTCGGGTTCCGCGCCAGATTTGAAACAATAACCATCGTTTTGTTTGAAGACACAAATTTCGGTCCATTTTAGTTGGGTGGTACGAAAATCGCCGCGAAAGTCCAGATGAAATCGAGGACTAGGAGACCTTTATAGCATTCTTCTCCAAAATTAATAACTATTTTTCGGGCTCCGCCTCAAATTTTAAACACTAGCCATCGTCTGGTCTGAAAATACGAATTTCGGTTCATTTTTATTGGGTAGTACGAAAATTGCCCAAAAAGTTCAAATGAAATCGAGGACTGGGACACCCTTACATCATTCTTCTTCTAAATTTTATAACTATGTTTCAGGTTACGCGTCAAATTTCAAACACTAGCCATAATCTTGTTCGAAAATACTAATTTAGGTATATTTTAGTGAGGTGGTATGAAAATCACCCAAAAAGTCCAGATGAAATCAAGGACCCGGAGACCCTTATGGCATTCTTCCCCATAATTTATAACTCTGTTTCGTGTTTTGTGTTTCGTTGCAGATTTCAAACACTAACCATCGTTTTGTTTGAAAATACGAATTTCGGTCCATTTTAGTCAGGAGGTACGAAAATCGAATGAAAAGTCCATATCAAATCGAGGATTGGGAGACCCTTATATCATTCTTCTCCAAAATTGATAACCCTGTTTCGGGTTCCGCGTCAAAATTCAAACAGTAGCCATCATCTGGTACAAAAATACAGATTTTGACATATTTTTTTCGATCGGTACGAACATTGACCTAAAAGTATAGTTGAAATCAAGGACCAGGAGACCCTTATAGCATTCTTCTCCAAAATTTAAAACTGTTTTTCGGTTTCTACGTCAAAGTTCAAACACACTAGCCATCGTCTTGTTCGAAAACTTGGATTTCAGTCTATTTTTGTAGGGTGGTACGAAAATCACCCCGAAAGTCCAAATGAAATCGAGGAATGGGAGACCCTTATAGCATTCTTCTCCAAAAAGATTAACTGTGTTTCAGGTTCTGCGTCAGATTTCAAGCACTAGCATCAACTAGCCATCATCTGATCCGAAAATACGGATATCGGTCCATTTTGGCCAAATGGTACGAAAATCGCCATAAAAGTCCCGATCAGATCAAGGACCCGGAGACCCATATAGCATTCTTCTCCAAAATTTATAAAATTATTTCGGGTTCCTTGTCAAATATCAAACACTAGCCATTGTCTATTCCGAAAATACGGATTTCGTTCCATTTTGGTCGGGTTGTACGAAAATTCCTCGAAAAGTCTAGATGAAATCGAGGACCGGGAAACCATTATAGCATTCTTCTCAAAAATTTAAAACTTTTTTTTCAAGCTCCGCACCCGATTTTAAACACTAGCCATCCTCTATTCCGAAAATATGAATTTTAGTCCATTTTTGTTGGGTGGTACGAAAATCGCCCTTAAAGTCCAGATGAAATCAAGGACCGGGAGACCCTTATAGCATTCTTCTCCAAAATTTATAATTGTGTTTCGGGTTCCGCGTCAAAATTCAAACACTAGCCATCGTTTGATCCAAAAAATAATGATTTTGGTACATTTTTGTCGAGGGGTATGAAAATCGTCCGAAAGTGCAGATAAATCAAGAACCGAGAGACCTTTATAGAATTCTTTTCCAAAATTTATAAGTGTGTTTCAGGTTTCGGGTTAAATTTCAAACACTAGCCATAGTCTTGTTCGAAAATACGGATTTCGGTCTATTTTAGTCAGGTGGTATGAAAATTGTCCGAAAAGTCCATATGTAATCGAGGACCATGAGATCCTTATAGAATTCTTATCCAAAAATTATAATTCTTTTTGAGTTTCCCGTCAGATTTCAAACACCAACCATCGTTTTGTTCGCAAATACAGATTTTGGTTCATTTTTGTAGGGGTGTACGAAAATCCTCCAAAAAGTCCAGATGAAATCGAAGACCCAGAGACCTTTATAGCATTCTTCTCTGAAATTTATAATTGTGTTTCGGGTTCTGCAACAGATTTCAAACACTTAGTATCGTTTTTCTAGGGTGGTACGAAAATCACCCGAAAAGTCCAGATGAAATCGAGGATTGGGAGACCCTGATAGCATTCTTCTCCAAAATTTATTACTAGTTTTTAGGTTCCGCGCTAGATTTTAAACACTTGTCATCGTCTGGTCCGGAAATATAGATTATGGTCCTTTTTGTCAATGGGTAAGAAAATCACCTAAAAAGTCCAGATGAAATCGAGGGCCGAGAGACACTTATAGTATTCTTCTCCTAAATTTATAATTGTGTTTGGAGTTCCGCGCTAGATTTCAAACACTAGCCATCATCTGGTCCGAAAATATAGATTTTGGTCCATATTTGTAGAGGGGTACGAAAATCGCTAGAAAAGTCCAGATGTAATCGACGACTGAGAGACCCTTATAGCATTCTTATTCTAAATTTATAATTGTATTCCGGGTTCCATATCAGATTTCAAGCACTAACCATCGAGGATCGGGAGACCCTTATAGAATTCTTCTCCAAAAATTTAACTGTGTTTCAGGTTCCGCGTCATATTTCAAACACTAGCCATTGTTTTTTTTGAAAATAAGAATTTCGGTCCATTTTAGTCGGGTGGTACGAAAATCTCACGAAAAGTCCAGATGAAATCTAGGACCGGGACACCCTTATATCATTCTTCTCCAAAATTTATAATTGTGTTTTAGGTTGCGCGTTAGATTTCAAACACTAGCCACAATCTTTTTTGAAAATACGGATTTTTGTCTTTTCTTGTCGATGGTATGAAAATCACCTAAAAAGTCCAGATGAAATCGATGACCGGGAAACCCTTATAACATTCTTCTCAAAAATTTATAATTTTGCTTTAGGTTCTGCGTCATATTTCAAATATTAGCCATCGTTTGGTCCGAAAATACTGATTTCGGTCCATTTAAGTCAGGTGGTACGAAAATCGCCCGAAAAATCTAGATGAAATCGAGGATCGAGAGACCCTTATAGCATTTTTCTTCTAAATTTATAACTGTGTTTCGGGTTCCGCGTCAGGTTTCAAACACTAAAAATCGTCTTTTTCAAAAATACGGATTTTAGTCCATTTTAGTCGTGTGGTATGAAAGTCACCCGAGAAGTCCAGATGAAATCTAGGACCAACAGACTCTTATATCATTTATCAAAATTTATAATTGTGTTTCGGTTTCTGCGTTAGATTTCAAACACTAGCCATAGTCTTTTTCGAAAATACGGATTTTGGTCCATTTTAGTTGGAACGTATGAAAATCGCCCAAAAAGTTCAGATAAGACCGGCAGACCCTTATAGCATTCTTCTCCAAAATTTATAACTATGTCTCGAGTTCCGCGCAAGATTTCAAACACTAGCCCATGCTGGTCCGAAAATACAGATTTTACTCCATTTTTGTCGTGGGGTACAAAAATCACCTGAAAAGTCCAGATGAAATTGAGAACCGAGAGACCCTTATAGCATTCTTCTCCAAAATTTATACAGTTTCGGTCCATTTTTGTAGGGTGGTACGAAATCACCCGAAAAGTCTAGATGAATCCGAAGACCAGGAGACCTTGATACCATTCTTCTCCAAAATTTATGACTGGTTTTTAGGTTCTGCGCCAGATTTCAAACACTTGCCATCGTCTGGTCCGAAAATATAAATTTCGGTCCTTTTTTGTCGAGGGTAAAATAATCGCCTGAAAAGTCCAGATGAAATCGAGGACCGAGAGATCCTTATATCATTTTTCTCCTAAATTTATAATTGTGGTCCGAGTTCCGTGTCGGATTTCAAACACTAGCCATTGTTTTGTTCAAAAATACAAATTTCGGTCTATTTCAGTCAAGTGGCACGAAAATCACCCGAAAAATACCAGATGAAATCGAGGACCGGGAGACCCTTATAACATTCTTCTCTTAAATACATAACAGTGTTTCATATTCCGAGTCAGATTTCTATCACTAGCCATTGTCTGGTCCGAAAATATAGATTTTGTTTCATTTTTGTCGAGGGGTATGAAAATCGCCCTAAAAGTCCAAATGAAATCGATGACTGAGAGACCGTTATAGTATTCTTCTTCTAAATTTATAACTGTATTTCGGGTTCCATGTCAAATTTCAAACACTAGCAATCGTCTGGTCCGAAAATACGGATTTCATTCCATTTTAGTCTTGTGGTATGAAAATCGCCCGAAAAGTCCATATGGAATCGAGGATCGGGAGACCCTTATAGCATTCTGTTCTGGAAATACTGATTTCGGTCCATTTTTGTCAGGTGTTATGAAATTAGTCAGAAAATTCTAGATGATATGAACGACCGGGAAACCCTTATAGCATTCTTATCCAAAATTTATAACTATGTTTCGGGTTCCGCGGCAGATTTCAACAGTGTTTCGAGAATACATATTCTGGTCCATATTTGTCGAGGGGTACGAAAATTGCCCGAAAAGTCCAGATGAAATCGAGGAGAAGAAGATTCTCCTAAATTTATAAATGTGTTTCGGGTTCTGCGCCAGATATCAAACATTACCCATCGTTTGGTCCGAAAATATGATTTTCGGTCTATTTTTGTCAAGTGGTACAAAAATCGCACGAAAAGACCAGATGAAATTGAGGACCAGGAAACCCTTATAGCATTCTTCTTCAAAATTTATAATTGTGTTTCGGGTTCCGCATCAGAATTGAAACACTAGCCATCGGCCGATTTTTTTAGGGTGATACTAAAATCGCCTGCAAAGTCTAGATGAAATCGAGGACCAGGAGACCCTTATAGCATTCTTCTCCTAAATTTGTAACTGTTTTTCGGGTTCTACGTCTTATATTTCAAACACTAAGTATTGTTTTGTCCGAAACTACGGACTTTGGTTTATTTTGTTTGGTGGTACAAAAATTGCCCAAAAAGTCTAGATGAAATCGAGTACATGGAGACCCTTATAGCATTCTTCTCCAAAATTTATAACTGTGTTCCGGGTTCTACGCCTGATCCCAAACACTAGCCATCATCTGGTCTGAAAATACTGATTTTGGTCCTTTTTTGTGTGGAGGGGTACGAAAATCTCCCGAAAAGTCCAGATGAAATCGAAGACCGAGAGTCCCTTATATCATTCTTCTTCTAATTTATATTTTTTCTTTCGGGTTCCGCGTCAGATTTCAAACACTAGCCATCGTCGTTTCCGAAAATACGGATTTCGGTCAATTTAAGTTGGGTGGTACAAAAATCGCTCGAAAAGTCCCGATGAAATCGAGGACCGAGAGACCCTTATAGCATTCTTTTCTAAAATTTATAACTAGGTTTCAAGTTCTGCGCCAGATTTCAAACAATAGCCATCGTCTTGTACGAAAAATACCCTGAAAAGTCTAGATGAAATCGAGGAGCAGGAGACTCTTATAGCATTCTTCTCCTAAATTTATAAATGTGATTCGGGTTCCGCGTAAGATTTCAAACACTATCCATTGCTTGTTCGAAAATACAAAATTCGATCCATTTTTGTCATGTGTACGAGAGACCCTTATAGCATTCTTTTCCAAGATTTGTAACTGTGTTTCGGGTTCCGTGTCAGATTCCAAACACAAACCATCGTTTTGTTTCGAAAATACAGATTTTGGTCGATTTTAGTCGGATGGTACGAAAATCGTCTAAAAAATGCAGATGAAATCGAGGACATAGAGATCCAAAAAATTTAATTGTGTTTCGGGTTCCGCGCCAGATTTCAAACAATAACAATCGTTTTGTTTGAAGACACAAATTTCGGTCCATTTTAGTTGGGTGGTAAGAAAATCGCCGCGAAAGTCCAGATGAAATCGAGGACCAGGAGACCTTTATAGCATTCTTCTCCAAAATTAATAACTATTTTTCGGGCTCCGCCTCAAATTTTAAACACTAGCCATCGTCTGGTCTGAAAATACGAATTTCGGTTCATTTTTATTGGGTAGTACGAAAATTGCCCAAAAAGTTCAAATGAAATCGAGGACTGGGACACCCTTACATCATTCTTCTTCTAAATTTATAACTATGTTTCAGGTTACGCGTCAAATTTCAAACACTAGCCATAATCTTGTTCGAAAATACTAATTTAGGTACATTTTAGTGAGGTGGTATGAAAATCACCCAAAAAGTCCAGATGAAATCAAGGACCCGGAGACCCTTATGGCATTCTTCTCCATAATTTATAACTCTGTTTCGTGTTTTGTGTTTCGTGCAAGATTTCAAACACTAACCATCGTTTTGTTTGAAAATACGAATTTCGGTCCATTTTAGTCAGGAGGTACGAAAATCGAATGAAAAGTCCATATCAAATCGAGGATTGGGAGACCCTTATATCATTCTTCTCCAAAATTGATAACCCTGTTTCGGGTTCCGCGTCAAAATTCAAACAGTAGCCATCATCTGGTACAAAAATACAGATTTTGACATATTTTTTTTCGATCGGTACGAACATTGACCTAAAAGTATAGTTGAAATCAAGGACCAGGAGACCCTTATAGCATTCTTCTCCAAAATTTAAAACTGTTTTTCGGTTTCTACGTCAAAGTTCAAAACACTAGCCATCGTCTTGTTCGAAAACTTGGATTTCAGTCTATTTTTGTAGGGTGGTACGAAAATCACCCCAAAAAGTCCAAATGAAATCGAGGAATGGGAGACCCTTATAGCATTCTTCTCCAAAAAGATTAACTGTGTTTCAGGTTCTGCGTCAGATTTCAAGCACTAGCCATCAACTAGCCATCATCTGATCCGAAAATACGGATATCGGTCCATTTTGGCCAAATGGTACGAAAATCGCCATAAAAGTCCCGATCAGATCAAGGACCCGGAGACCCATATAGCATTCTTCTCCAAAATTTATAAAATTGTTTCGGGTTCCTTGTCAAATATCAAACACTAGCCATTGTCTATTCCGAAAATACGGATTTCGTTCCATTTTGGTCGGGTTGTACGAAAATTCCTCGAAAAGTCTAGATGAAATCGAGGACCGGGAAACCATTATAGCATTCTTCTCAAAAATTTAAAACTTTTTTTCAAGCTCCGCACCCGATTTTAAACACTAGCCATCCTCTATTCCGAAAATATGAATTTTAGTCCATTTTTGTTGGGTGGTACGAAAATCGCCCTTAAAGTCCAGATGAAATCAAGGATCGGGAGACCCATATAGCATTCTTCTCCAAAATTTATAATTGTGTTTCGGGTTCCGCGTCAAAATTCAAACACTAGCCATCGTTTGATCCAAAAAATAATGATTTTGGTACATTTTTGTCGAGGGGTATGAAAATCGTCCGAAAGTGCAGATAAATCAAGAACCGAGAGACCCTTATAGAATTCTTTTCCAAAATTTATAAGTGTGTTTCAGGTTTCGGGTTAAATTTCAAACACTAGCCATAGTCTTGTTCGAAAATACGGATTTCGGTCTATTTTAGTCAAGTGGTATGAAAATTGTCCGAAAAGTCCATATGTAATCGAGGACCATGAGATCCTTGTAGAATTCTTATCCAAAAATTATAATTCTTTTCGAGTTTCCCGTCAGATTTCAAACACCAACCATCGTTTTGTTCGCAAATACAGATTTTGGTTCATTTTTGTAGGGGTGTACGAAAATCCTCCAAAAAGTCCAGATGAAATCGAAGACCCAGAGACCTTTATAGCATTCTTCTCTGAAATTTATAATTGTGTTTCGGGTTCTGCAACAGATTTCAAACACTTAGTATCGTTTTTCTAGGGTGGTACGAAAATCACCCGAAAAGTCCAGATGAAATCGAGGATTGGGAGACCCTGATAGCATTCTTCTCCAAAATTTATTACTAGTTTTTAGGTTCCGCGCTAGATTTTAAACACTTGTCATCGTCTGGTCCGGAAATATAGATTATGGTCCTTTTTGTCAAGGGGTAAGAAAATCACCTAAAAAGTCCAGATGAAATCGAGGGCCGAGAGACACTTATAGTATTCTTCTCCTAAATTTATAATTGTGTTTGGAGTTCCGCGCTAGATTTCAAACACTAGCCATCATCTGGTCCGAAAATATAGATTTTGGTCCATATTTGTAGAGGGGTACGAAAATCGCTAGAAAAGTCCAGATGTAATCGACGACTGAGAGACCCTTATAGCATTCTTATTCTAAATTTATAATTGTATTTCCGGGTTCCATATCAGATTTCAAGCACTAACCATCGAGGATCGGGGACCAGAATGGAGACCCTTATAGAATTCTTCTCCAAAAATTTAACTGTGTTTCAGGTTCCGCGTCATATTTCAAACACTAGCCATTGTTTTTTGAAAATAAGAATTTCGGTCCATTTTAGTCGGGTGGTACGAAAATCTCACGAAAAGTCCAGATGAAATCTAGGACCGGGACACCCTTATATCATTCATCTCCAAAATTTATAATTGTGTTTTAGGTTGCGCGTTAGATTTCAAACACTAGCCACAATCTTTTTTGAAAATACGGATTTTTGTCCTTTCTCTGTCGATGGTATGAAAATCACCTAAAAAGTCCAGATGAAATCGATGACCGGGAAACCCTTATAACATTCTTCTCCAAAATTTATAATTTTGCTTTAGGTTCCGCGTCATATTTCAAATATTAGCCATCGTTTTGGTCCGAAAATACTGATTTCGGTCCATTTAAGTCGGGTGGTACGAAAATCGCGCCCGAAAAATCTAGATGAAATCGAGGATCGAGAGACCCTTATAGCATTTTTCTTCTAAATTTATAACTGTGTTTCGGGTGTTCCGCGTCAGGTTTCAAACACTAAATCGTCTTTTTCAAAAATACGATTTTAGTCCATTTTAGTCGTGTGGTATGAAAGTCAAACCGAGAAGTCCAGATGAAATCTAGGACCAACACACTCTTATATCATTCTTCAAAATTTATAATTGTGTTTCGGTTTCTGCGTTAGATTTCAAACACTAGCCATAGTCTTTTTCGAAAATACGGATTTTGGTCCATTTTAGTTGGAACGTATGAAAATCGCCCAAAAAGTTCAGATAAGACCGGGAGACCCTATAGCATTCTTCTCCAAAATTTATAACTATGTCTCGAGTTCGCACAAGATTTCAAACACTAGCCCATGCTGGTCCGAAAATACAGATTTTACTCCATTTTTGTCGTGGGGTACAAAAAATCACCTGAAAAGTCCAGATGAAATTGAGAACCGAGAGACCCTTATAGCATTCTTCTCCAAAATTTTATACAGTTTCGGTCCATTTTTTACCAGGGTGGTACGAAATCACCCGAAAAGTCTAGATGAATCCGAAGACCAGGAGACCTTGATACCATTCTTCTCCAAAATTTATGACTGGTTTTTAGGTTCTGCCACCAGATTTCAAACACTTGCCATCGTCTGGTCCGAAAATATAAATTTCGGTCCTTTTTTTTTCGAGGGTAAAATAATCGCCTGAAAAGTCCAGATGAAATCGAGGACCGAGAGATCCTTATATCATTTTTCTCCTAAATTTATAATTGTGGTCCGAGTTCCGTGTCGGATTTCAAACACTAGCCATTGTTTTGTTCAAAAATACAAATTCCGGTCTATTTCAGTCAAGTGGGACGAAACACCCGAAAATACCAGATGAAATCGAGGACCGGGAGACCCTTATAACATTCTTCTCTTAAATACATAACAGTGTTTCTGATTTTGAGTCAGATTTCTATCACTAGCCATTGTCTGGTCCGAAAATATAGATTTTTGTGTTTCATTTTTGTCGAGGGGTATGAAAATCGCCCTAAAAGTCCAAATGAAATCGATGACTGAGAGACCGTTATAGTATTCTTCTTCTAAATTTATAACTGTATTTCGGGTTCCATGTCAAATTTCAAACACTAGCAATCGTCTGGTCCGAAAATACGGATTTCATTCCATTTTAGTCTTGTGGTATGAAAATCGCCCGAAAAGTCCAGATGAAATCGAGGATCGGGAGACCCTTATAGCATTCTGTTCTGGAAATACTGATTTCAGTCCATTTTTGTCAGGTGTTATGAAAATCGTCAGAAAAGTCTAGATGATATGAACGACCGAGAAACCCTTATAGCATTCTTATCCAAAATTTATAACTATGTTTCGGGTTCCGCGGCAGATTTCGACAGTGTTTCGAGAATACATATTCTGGTCCATATTTGTCGAGGGGTACGAAAATTGCCCGAAAAGTCCAGATGAAATCGAGGAGAAGAAGATTCTCCTAAATTTATAACTAAGAGTTTCGGGTTCTGCGTCAGACGATGACAAGTGTTTGAAAATCTGGTGCGGAACCTGAAAACCAGTAATAAATTTTGGAGAAGAATGTTATCAGGGTCTCCCAGTCTTTTTTCATCTGGACTTTTCGGTGATTTTTGTCCCACAAGACAAAAAATGGACTGAAATCCGTATTTTCGAACAACATGATTGCTATTTGTTTGAAAACTGACGTGGATCCCGAAAAATCAGTTTTAAATTTAGGAGAAAAATGCTATAAGGGTCTCCCGGTCCTCGATTTCATCTGAACTTTTCGGGTGATTTTCGTACCACCCGGCAAAAATGGACCGAAATCCGTATTTTCGAACAGGACAATTGCTAGTGTTTAACATCTGTAGCGGAACTCGATACACATTTATAAATTTGGAGAAGAATGCTATAAGGGTCTCTCGGTCCTCTATTTCATCTGGACTTTTCGAGCAATTTTCATCTATCCAACTAAAATAACATAAATCCATATTTTCGAAAAATACTATGGCTAGTGTTTGAAATTTGACGGCGGAACCCGAAATACAGTTATAAATTTTGAAGAAGACTATTGGACTCGTGTATTTTTCATCTAGAAAATCAGATTTTCGTTAAACAAAATTATAATGAGAAGAAGAACGCTATAAGGCTCTCCCGGTCCTCGATTTCATCTGGACTTTTTGGGCGATTTTCGTACCACTAGACTAAAATGGATTGAAATCCGTATTTTCGGACAAGACGATGGCTAGTGTTTGAAACCTGACGCGAATCTTGAAACACAGTTATAAATTTAGAAGAAAAATGCTATAAGGGTCTCTCGGTCCTCGATTTCATCTGGACTTTTTGGGCGATTTTCGTACCACCGACACAAAAATGGACCGAAATCCATACTTTCGAACAATAGAAGATTGCTTGTGTTTGAAATCAGAGGCGAAACCCGAAACTCAATTTCATAAATTTTCAGAATTTCGTATAGTCCTTATCGACGGGGAGTCTCCAAATAGTTCTGAAAATCCGTATTTTCTAACTAGACGATTTAGTATTTGAAATCTGAGGCGGAACCCGAAACTTGAACTTATAAATTTGCAAAGAACGCTATAAGAGTCTCCTGTCCACGATTTCATTTGGTCTTTTCGGGACGATTTTCATACCACCCGACCGGCATCTTGGAATGGACTAGTGGACGATTTTTGACGCGGAGCCCGAAAAACAGTTATCAATTTTTTGAGAAGAATGCTATAAGGGTCTCCCGGTCCACGATTTCATCTGGACTTTTTCGGTGATTTTCGTACCACCCGACCAAAATAGATCGAAATCCGTATTTTCGACCAAACAATGGCTAGTGTTTGAATTCTGACGCGGAACCGAAACACAGTTAAGCTTTTTGGAGAAGAATGATATAAGGGTCTCTCGATCCTCGATTTCATATGGACTTTTCGGTTATTTTCGTACCTTCGACAAAAATGGACTGAAATCCGTATTTTCGAACAAGACGATGGCTAGTGTTTGAATTCTGACGCAGAAACCGAAACACAGTTTTAAATTTCTAAGATGGATGCTATAAGGGTCTCCTGGTCCTCGATTTCATCTGGACATTTCAGTGATACTCGTACCCACTGACAAAAATATGCCAAAATCTGTATTTTCGGACCAGACGATGGCTAGTGTTTGAATTCTTGAAGCGGAACCCGAAACACAGTTATAAATTTTTGAGAAGAATGATATAAGAGCCTCTCAGTCCTCGATTTTATCTGGACTTTTCGGTGGATTTTCGTACCACCTGACTAAAATGGACCGAAATTCGTATTTTCGAACAAAACGATCGTTAGTGTTTGAAATCTGGCATGAAACCCGAAACACAGTTATAAATTTTGGAGAAGAATGCTATAATGGTCTCCTTGTCCTCGATTTTATCTGGACTTTTGGTGGATTTTCGTACCACCTGACTAAAATAGACCAAAATTCGTATTTTTGAACAAAACGATGGTTAGTGTTTGAAATATGGTATGGAACCCGAAACACAGTTATAAATTTTTGGAGAAGAATGATATAAGGGTCTCCCAGTCCCAATTTTCATCTAGCTTTTTCGGCGATTTTCGTACCACCCAACAAAAACGGACCAAAAATCGTATTTTCGGACTAGACGATGGCTTGTGTTTAAAATCTGACGCGGAGCCCGAAACACTTATAAATTTTTTGAGAAGAATGCTATAATGGTCTCCCAGTCCTCGATTTCATCTGGACTTTTCAGGCGATTTTTCGTACCACCCGACAAAAATGGACCGAAATACGTATTTTTGAACCAGACAATGGCTAGTGTTTGAATTCTGACGCGAAACTCGAAACACAATTAAAATTTTGGAGAAGAATGCTATAAGGGTCTCCTGGTCGTCGATTTCATCTAGGACATTTCAGTCGATTTTCGTACCCAACGACAAAAATATGCCAAAATCTGTATTTTCGAACAAGACAATGGCTAGTGTTAGAATTTTGACGCGGAACCCGAAAAACAGTTTTAAATTTTGGAGAAGAATGATATAAGAGTCTCCGAGACAAAAAACAGTTATCTGGCCTTTTTTGTCGATTTTCGTACCACCTGACTAAAATGGACTGAAATTCGTATTTTCACACAAAACGATGGTAAGTGTTTGAAAACTGGCACGAAACCCGAAACAAAGTTATAAATTTTAGAGAAGAATGCTATAAGGGTTCTCCCTGTCCTCGATTTCATCTGGACTTTTCGGGCTATTTTCATACCACCTGACAAAAATGACCAAAATTCGTATTTTCGAATAACACTTTGGCTAGTGTTTAAAAATCTGAGGCGTAACCGAAAACTACGATTTTAAATTTAGAGAAGAGAATGCTATAAGGGTGTCCCGGTCCTCGATTTCCTTTGGACTTTTTAGACTGGGCATCTTTTCGTACCACTCAACAAAAATGAACCTGAAATTTGTATTTTCGGACCTCGACATGATGGCTAGTGACAAAAATGGGAAGTTAAAATCTGGTCTGCGAATCGGAATAGTGCTGAGATCCTCTTTTATGAACCCGAAAAACAGTTATAAGAGTAGAATGCTATAAGGGTCTCCTAGTCCTTGATTTCATCTGGACTTTTTGGGCGATTTTCGTACCACTAGACTAAAATGGACAAATCCGTATTTTCAGACAAGACGATGGCTAGTGTTTGAAACCTGACACGAAACCTTGAAACTCAGTTATAAATTTTAGGAGAAAAATGCTATAAGGGTCTCCGGGTCCTCGATTTCATCTGGACTTTTCAGGAGATTTTCGTAGCCCTCGACAAAAAAAGGACCGAAATCTATATTTTCATACCAGACGAGGGCTAGTGTTAGAAATCAGATGCGAAACCCTGAAACACTGTTATAAATTTTGGAGAAGAATGCTACTAGGGTCTCCTCGTCCTCAATTTCATCTAGCCTTTTGGGGGATTTTCGTACCACCCAACCCAAATGGACCAAAATTCGTATTTTCGGACTAGACGATGGCTAGTATTTAAAATCGGGCGCAGAGCCCGAAAAACACTTATCAATTTTTGAGAAGAATGCTATAAGGGTCTCCCGGTCCACAATTTCATCTGGACTTTTCGGGTGATTTTCGTACCACCCGACCAAAATAGATCGAAATCCGTATTTTCGGACCAAACAATGGCTAGTGTTTGAAATCTGACGCGGAACCCGAAACACAGTTAAGCTTTTTGGAGAGAAGAAAGCTATAAGGGTCTCCTCGATCCTCGATTTCATATGGACTTTTCGGGCGATTTTTTGTACCTTTCGACAAAAATAGACTGAAATCCGTATTTTCGAACAAGACGATGGCTAGTGTTTGAAATTCTAACGCAGAAACCAAAAACAGTTTTTAAATTTTGGAGATGGATGCTGTAAGGGTGCCCTGGTCCTCGATTTCATCTGGACATTTCGGTTGATATTCGTACCCACCGAGAAAAATAGATCCAAAATCTGTATTTTCGGACCAGACGATGGCTAGTGTTTGAATTTTGAAGCGGAACCCGAAACACAGTTATAAATTTTTGAAAAGAATGATATAAGAGCCTCCCTGTCCTCGATTTTCTCTGGACTTTTCGGTGGATTTTCGTACCACACTGACTAAAATGGACCGAAATTCGTATTTTCGAACAAAACGATCGTTAGTGTTTGAAATCTGGCATGAAACCCGAAACACAGTTATAAATTTTGGAGAAGAATGCTATAATGGTCTCCTAGTCCTCGATTTTATCTGGACTTTTCTGTGGATTTTCGTACCACGTGACTAAAATAGACCAAAATTCGTATTTTTGAACAAAACGATGGTTAGTGTTTGAAATCTGGTATGGAACACGAAAACACAGTTTTAAAATTTTGGAGAAGAATGCTATAAGGGTCTCCAGTCCCCATTTCATCTAGCTTTTTCGGCCATTTTCGTACCACCCAACAAAAACGGACCAAAATTTCGTATTTCGGACTAGACGATGGCTTGTGTTTAAAATCGGGCGTAGAGCCAAAAAAACAGTTATAAATTTTTGAGAAGAATCCTATAAGGGTCTCCCAGTTCTCGATTTCATCTGGACTTTTCGGGCGATTTTCGTACCACCCGACAAAAATGGACCGAAATACGTATTTTTGGACCAGACAATGGCTAGTGTCTGAATTCTGACGCGGAACTCGAAACACAATTAAGCTTTTTGGAGAAGAATGCTATAAGGGTCTCCTGGTCCTCGATTTCATCCGGACTTTTCGAGCGATTTTCGTACCTTTCGACAAAAATAGATCGAAATCCGTATTTTTCGAACAAGACGATGGCTAGTATTTAAATTCTAACACAGAAACCGAAACACAATTTTAAATTTTGGAGAAGAATGCTATAAGGTCTCCTGGTCGTCGATTTGATCTAGACATTTCAGTCGATTTTCGTACCCAACGACAAAAATATGCCAAAATCTGTATTTTCGGACTAGACAATGGCTAGTGTTTGAATTTTGACGCGGAACCCGAAAAACAGTTTTAAATTTTGGAGAAGAATGATATAAGAGTCTCCCCAGACTAAAAAGTTATCTGGCCTTTTTTGTCGATTTTTCGTACCACCTGACTAAAATGGACTGAAATTCGTATTTTTGAACAAAAACGATGGTAAGTGTTTGAAAACTGGCACGAAACCCGAAACAAAGTTATAAATTTAAGAAGAATTCTATAAGGGTCTCCCTGTCCTCGATTTCATCTGGACTTTTCGGGGAGATTTTCATACCACCTGACTAAAAATGGACCAAAATTCGTATTTTCGAACAACACTTTGGCTAGTGTTTAAAATCTGACGCGTAACCGAAAACACGATATTAAATTTAGAAGAAGAATGTTGTAAGGGTGTCCCGGTCCTCGATTTCCTTTGGACTTTTTGGGCAATTTTTCTACCACCCAACAAAAATGAACCGAAATTTGTATTTTCGGACCACATGATGGCTAGTGTTTAAAATCTGGGGTGGAGCCCGAAAAACAGTTATAAGAGTAGAATGCTATAAGGGTCTCCTAGTCCTTGATTTCATCTTGACTTTTTGGCCGATTTTCATACCACTAGACTAAAATGGATTGAAATCCGTATTTTCAGACAAGACGATGGCTAGAGTTTGAAAACCTGACGCGAATCTTGAAACTCTGTTATAAATTTAGGAGGAAAAAATCTATAAGGGTCTCCCGGTCCTCGATTTCATCTGGACTTTTTGGGCGAATTTTGTACCACCCGACAAAAAATGGACCGAAATCCATACTTTCGAACAATATAATTTCTTGTGTTTGAAATCAGAGGCGGAACCGGAAAATCAATTTTTAAATTTAGGAGAAGAATGCTATAAGGGTCTCCCGGTCCTCAATTTCATCAGGGCTTTTCAGGCTATTTTCGTACCACTCGACAAAAATAGTCTGAAATCCGTATTTTCTAACAAGACAATTATTAGTGTTTGAAATCTGAGGCTGAACCGAAAAATAAGTTATAAATTTTGGCGAAGAATGCTATAAGAGTCTCCTGGTCCTCGATTTCATTTGGTCTTTTCGGGCGAAAAATGTTATAAAGGTCTCCCGGCTCTTGATTTCATCTGGACTTTTTGGACGATTTTCGTATCACCCTACTAAAATGAACCAAAATATGTATTTTCGAACAAAATGATGGTTAGTGTTTGAAACCTGACACAAAACCTAGAACTCAGTTATAAATTTTGGAGAAAAATGCTATAAGGGTCTCTCGGTCCACGATTTCATCTGGACTTTTCTGGCGATTTTCGTAGCCCTCGACAAAAAAGGACCGAAATCTATATTTTCATACCAGACGAGGGCTAGTGTTAGAAATCAGATGCGAAACCCTGAAACACAGTTATAATTTTTGGAGAAGAATGCTACTAGGGTCTCCTCGTCCTCAATTTCATCTAGCCTTTTGGGGGATTTTTCGTACCACCCAACCCAAATGGACCAAAATTCGTATTTTCGGACTAGACGATGGCTAGTGTTTAAAATCGGCGCAGAGCCCGAAAAACAGTTATCAATTTTTTGAGAAGAATGCTATAAGGGTCTCCCGGTCCACGATTTTCATCTGGACTTTTTGGGTGATTTTCGTTACCACCCGACCAAAATAGATCGAAATACGTATTTTCGGACCAAACAATGGCTAGTGTTTGAATTCTGACCTGGAACCCGAAACACATTTAAGCTTTTTGGAGAAGAAAGATATAAGGGTCTCCCGATCCTCGATTTCATATAGACTTTTCGGGCGATTTTTGTACCTTTCGACAAAAATGGACTGAAATCCGTATTTTCGAACAAGACGATGGCTAGTGTTTGAATTCTAACGCAGAAACCGAAACACAGTTTTATATTTTGGAGATGGATGCTGTAAGGGTGCCCTGGTCCTCGATTTCATCTGGGCATTTCGGTTGATATTCGTACCCACCGAGAAAAATATGCCAAAATCTGTATTTCGGACCAGACGATGGCTAGTGTTTGAATTTGAAGCGGAACCCGAAACACAGTTATAAATTTTTGAAAAGAATGATATAAGAGCCTCTCAGTCCTCGATTTTATCTGGACTTTTCGGTGGATTTTCGTACCACCTGACTAAAATGGACCGAAATTCGTATTTTCGAACAAAACGATCGTTAGTGTTTGAAATCTGGCATGAAACCCGAAACACAGTTATAAAATTTTGGAGAAGAATGCTATAATGGTCTCCTAGTCCTCGTTTTATCTGGACTTTTCTGTGGATTTTCGTACCACCTGACTAAAATAGACCAAAATTCGTATTTTTGAACAAAAACGATGGTTAGTGTTTTGAAATCTGGTATGGAACCCAAAACACAGTTTAAAATTTTGGAGAGAATGCTATAAGGGTATCCAAGTCCCGAATTTCATCTAGCTTTTTCGGCCATTTTCGTACCACCCAACAAAAACGGACCAAAATTCGTATTTTCGGACTAGACGATGGCTTGTGTTTAAAATCGGGCGTAGAGCCAAAAAACAGTTATAAATTTTTGAGAAGAATCCTATAAGGGTCTCCCAGTTCTCGATTTCATCTGGACTTTTCGGGCGATTTTCGTACCACCCGACAAAAATGGACCGAAATACGTATTTTTGGACCAGACAATGGCTAGTGTTTGAATTCTGACGCGGAACCCGAAACACAATTAAGCTTTTTCGAGAAGAATGCTATAATGGTCTCCTGGTTCTCGATTTCATACGGACTTTTCGAGCGATTTTTGTACCTTCCGACAAAAATAGATCGAAATACGTATTTTCGAACAAGACGATGGCTAGTATTTAAATTCTAACACAGAAAACGAAACACAATTTTAAATTTTGGAGAAGAATGCTATAAGGGTCTCCTGGTCGTCGATTTCATCTAGACATTTCAGTCGATTTTCGTACCCAACGACAAAAATATGCCAAAATCTGTATTTTCGGACTAGACAATGGCTAGTGTTTGAATTTTGACGCGGAACCCGAAAAACAGTTTTAATTTTGGAGAAGAATGATATAAGAGTCTCCCAGACTAAAAACAGTTATCTGCCTTTTTTGTCGATTTTCGTACCACCTAACTAAAATGGACTGAAATTCGTATTTTTGAACAAAACGATAGTAAGTGTTTGAAAACTGGCACGAAACCCGAAACAAAGTTATAAATTTTAAGAAGAATTCTATTAAGGGTCTCCCTGTCCTCGATTTCATAATGGACTTTCGGGATATTTTCATACCACCTGACTATAATGGACCAAAATTCGTATTTTCGAAGAAGACTATGGCTAGTGTTAAAATCTGACGCGTAACCGAAAACATGATTATAAATTTAAAAGAAGAATGTTGTAAGGGTGTCCCGTCCTCGATTTCCTTTGGACTTTTTGGGCAATTTTTCTAACACCAACAAAATGAACCGAAATTTGTGTTTTTCGGACCACATGATGGCTTGTGTTTAAATCTGGGTGTGAGCCCGAAAAACAGTATAAGAGTAGAATTGCTATAAG
>PGWS01037830.1:0-133817 GCA_002896235.1 Cicer reticulatum | reverse complement strand
ACGTACATGACCATCCGGTGCTCAACCTTCATCTGGCCTGTTGGAAGAGAAACCTTCTCAACAAAGCCGTCGATCATTAGCTCCTTAGTTGCCAGCATGCTTGTCTATTGAAGTTTCCCAACCTTCATCATCAGGAGCATCTTGTGCTCACCATCAATGGTGTACCCATAAAATGGTAAACCAGTTAACTTGGAAAGTCCTCAAAAGTCATTGCGGTCTTTACCTTTGACTTCAGCAGCAAAGCAGTCTGGTTAAAATGAGGTGAGTAAAAAGCACGTATCAACTTCGATAACTGTCCAGTGAGGAGGAGAGGAAATCTTCTAGTCCATGAATCACCTCAAAATAATTTTGAAAAGTAAAACCATTTGTATCAAAAAATGTGAAATCCAATGTTCTGGCTCTTGGATTTTTCTCTTTAAAAAGAATAGGAAGAACTTTGCCTTCCACTTGTCTGTCTCTTGAAGGCTACCTTCTTTGGTGTGAGATGAATGGCTTCTTCTTTTCTGGTGGCTCCGCTTCATCTGCCATCACCATAATTTTTCTGTATGAGGCGCCTTCCTCTATCTTGCTTGGATTCCTGAGTGGTGGCAACAGCTTTGCTTTATCCGTTGGCCACACACCTTATGGGTAGGAATCGAAACACGTTTAGCTGGAGGTGAGGGAGGTGAGGAGGTGAAGGTGAAAGTGTTCTTCCACTGATTGCCCAATCGAGTATTTTCACTTCGGTTACACAAATCGAATCTTGCCACAACGATTAGGGTTAAACGTGCGTTCAACAGTATCGCGCTTACACCACTATAACGCGCTAATAATTTTTCCCTCACGGACAGTTATATGTAAATCCGATTATACACAACATTTAATGATAACTATAATCCTCTCTTTACGATAATCGTGTCCAATCGATTGCCTCCTATTGTTCCAAATTCTTCAACGCACATACGATTCACCAAATAACCGAATAGATATACAAGTACAAGCGTCCAAAACAACAAGTTGAATCAATTCGATGCTTCGGTTTGAGTCTGAAAAACTTCTCTAATTTGTAGATGACTTGACCAAACAATCGATTATCAATCGATTCTTTAAACATTTTCAAATATATAATCGATTTACCAATCGATTTGAGGTAAAGCAAATTTTCAGCAACTGGCTTCTAGATTGTGTCAATCGATTACAAATCGATCCCAGTGATAGTGGATTAGAGAAATAAACATTAAGTAACCAAACAAATCGATTTAGCAATCGATATCGTGGTTCAAAGGATTACCAAATTTAAAACCACTATGCATCATAAATCGATTATACAATCGATAGGTAAGCCATTTTCCTATCTGGCCACAAGTAATCAATGTAGCAATCGATTGTTGCCTTATGGACAGATTTCATTTGAGATAATAATGCAAGTTCATTCTTATAAAGAAGAAACTGTCCTGGGCCAAGGCCTTGGTGAAAATGTCAGCCAACTGTCAGTTGTATTGAAAACCTCTTCCAACTTAATCTTACTCCTGTTGGTATGCTCTCTAATGAAGTGATGCTAATCTCTATGTGCTTAGTCCTAGTAATGCATGATAGGTTCTTAGCTGATATTAATAGCATAGTATTATCACACCTAATGCGGCACTACTCCTAGATAACACCAAAATCTAAGAGGTGTTGCTGCATCCAAAGAATACTGTGAACAACAGCTACCAGCTGCTACATACTCAGCTTCAGCATTAAGAGTGCCAACATCTGTTTTGTTTCTGCTATGCAAGAAACAAGAGAGTTCCCTAGTAGTTGGCAAAGTACCAGATGTACTCTTTCTGTCCATTTTGCCTCCAGCAAAATCAGAATCAGAATCAGAATAACCAACTAGAGTACAAGTAGATCCCTTAGGATACCACAAACCTAGATTTTTGGTTCCCATGTGATATCTAAAAACCTCTTAACTGCACTATAAGGTGGATTTCTTTGGATTGGCTTGGTATCTTAGCACATATGCACACACATAAACATGATATTTGGCTCTACTAGCTGTTAGGTAAAGTAAGGATCCTATTAAACTTCCTAAACACAGTCACATCTACAGGTTTACCCTTCTCATCTTATCTAAGTAGCAGGCTTTAAAGATCTTTTTTTTTTAACTTGCAGTATTTGGTTGACTTAGGAAAATACCATTCTTGCTTGTTTGATTTGAAAATCCCAAGAAGTAAGTCAATTCTCCCATCATGGACATTTCAATCTACCTTTCATTGTAATTTTTCAAAATCTTTACAAGCTTATCATTTGTTGATCCAAATATTATGTCATCAACATAAATTTGTACCAATAGAATGTCTTTTCCTTGTCTTTTAATGAAAAGTGTCTTATCACATTTCCCATTGAAAAAATTTCTTGTAAGAGAAAATTGCTCAGCTTGTCATACCAACCTCTTGGAGCTTGTTTCAAGCCATAGAGGGCTTTTGTCAGTTTAAACACATGATTTGGAAGCTTAGGATCTTCAAAACCAGGTGTTTGACTCACAAAAAACTTCCTCCTGGATGTCTTCCATTGTAAAAGGCACTTTTAACATCCATTGATAAAAGTTTAAAGTCCATTATACATGCATAAGCAAGCAGGATTTCTAATGGCTTCTAGTCTAGCTACTGGGCCATAGGTTTCATCATAGTCTATTCCCTCTTCTTGGTTGTAACCCTTGGCACTAACCTAGCTTTTATTCCTAGTAATACACACATTCTCATCCATTTTGTTTCTGAACACCCACCTAGTTCCTATGACATGTTTATTCTTTGGTTTCGAACTAGAGTCCCACACTTGGTTTCTCTCAAACTGATTGAGCTCCTCTTGCATGGCTACTATCCATTCATGGTCATAAGAGCTTCCTTAATGTTTTTGGGTTCTATTTGAGAAACAAAAGGCAGTAAGGTTGCAAAATTCTCTAAGGGATTTTCTGTTGAAACTCCTTTTGAGATCTCTCAAATAATGTTGTCTATGGGATGGTTTTTGGTAAACTTCCATTCTTTGGGTAAATCATCTTCCCTAATAGGTTCTACACAGTCAAGGTGGTTGGAGGTATAGGTTCACTAGGTTCTATTGGTTTAGATTCTACAATATCATCCAATGAGTTACCAACTATTAGAAGAGTTTTGTTCAGGTTTTCAGCAAACAATTCATCAAACTTTACATGAACTGACTCCTCTATAGTTTTGGTTCTTTTATTGTAGATTCTATAAGCTTTTACTAGACTGGGAATAACCTAGAAAAGATACCCTCATCTGCCTTACGGATCAAACCTACCTAGATGTTCTTTGCCATTGTTTAACCCAAAGCACTTACACCCAAAGACCCTAAAGTAAGATATGTTAGGTTTTCTACCCTTGTATAACTCATAGGGAGTCTTTCTAAGTATAGGCCTAATAAGAACCCTATTCACTACATGAGTGGCAGTGTTTATGGGATCAGCCCAAAAGTATTTAGGAAGGTTAGAGTCCTTAAGCTACGGTCCTAGCTAGTTCCTCTAAGGATCTATTCTTCCTTTCTACTACTCCATTTTGCTGTAGAGTTCTTAGGGGCTGAATATATGTGTTGGATACCATGATGTTCACAGTAGGTTTGAAAAGAAATCATTTTGGAATTCACCTCATGATCACTTTTAATGGATATGATTTTCTAGTTATTCTCATTTTGAACCAAAGTAGCAAATTTCTTAAAAGTTGAGAATGCCTCACTCTTGTGAGTCAGAAAATATGTCCATGTGAACCTAGTGTAATCATCTACCAGCACATACCCATATAGGTTCCCTCCAAAACTTCTAACCTGAGATGGACCAAAAAGATCCATATGTACTAACTGTAAGACCCTACTGGTTTGAACTAGTCTATAGGGGGGAAAGAAGACTTAACTAGCTTACTCCTCTCACAGGAGTCACATAAACTATCCTTAGAAAACTTCCTATTGGGAGACCTAGGACTAACTGCTTACTAACTAGTCTATTCAAGTGATCCATATGAATATGGGCCACTCTTCTTATGCCACAGCCAGTTCTCATCAGCATTAGATAATAAGCAACATATATCATTTGCAGGTAAGGAATCAAAATCTATCATGTAAATATTTAACTCTTTTACCTGTCAATTTCATACCTTTAACTTCCTTATGCTCAAGTGTGCAACACATTAGAAGTAAAATGTACCTGGAATCCCTTGTCACACAGTTGGCTGATACATAACAAGTAGTGCTTTAGATCCTTGACATACAGAACATCTTTAATCACTTTAGAAAACAAAATGGATGAGAATGGTGTAATTACTAGGAATAAAGCTAGGTTAGTGGCCAGGTTACAACCAAGAAGAGGAATAGACTATGATGAAACCTATGCCCCAGTAGCTAGACTAGAAGCCATTAGAATCCTGCTTGCTTATGCATGTATGATGGACTTTAAACTTTATCAAATGGATGTTAAAAGTGCCTTTTTAAATGGAGACATCCAAGAGGAAGTCTTTGTGAGTCAAACACCTGGTTTTGAAGATCCTAAGCTTCCAAATCATGTGTTTAAATTGACAAAAGCCCTTTATGGCTTGAAACAAGCTCCAAGAGCTTGGTATGAAAGCTAAGCAATTTCCTCTTACAAGAAAAGTTTTCAAGGGGAAATGTAGATAAGACATTTTTCATCAAAAGACAAGGAAAATACATTCTATGGGTCCAATTTATGTTGATGACATAATCTTTGGATCAACAAACAATAAGCTTTGCAAAGAATTTGAAAATACAATGAAAGGAAAATTTGAAATGTCCATGATGGGAGAATTAACTTACTTCTTGGGATTTCAAATTAAAGCAAAGCAAGAATGGCATTTGCCTAAGTCAAACCAAATACTGTAATGATCTTTTAAAGAAGTTTGGTTTTGATAAGTTTAAATCCATTGATACACCTATGAGTCAAGCTTGCCATTTAGATAGAGATGAGAAGGAAAAACTATAGATGTGACTGTGTTTTGAGACATGATTGGATCCTTACTATACCTTATAGCTAGTAGACCAGACATTATGTTTAGTGTGTGCATGTGTGCAAGATACCAAGCCAATCCAAAAGAATCCCATCTAAGTGCAGTCAAAAGGGTTTTTAGATATCTCATAGGAACCAAAATCTAGGTTTTTGGTATCCTAATGGATCTACTTGCACTCTAGTTGGTTATTCTGATTCTGATTTTGCTGGCTGCAAATTGGACAGAAAGAGTACATCTGGTACTTGCCAACTACTAGGGAACTCTTGTTTCTTGGCATAGCAAGAAACAAAACACTGTTGCACTCTCAACTGCTGAAGCTGAGTATGTAGTTGCTGGTAGCTGTTGTGCACAAATTTTATGGATACAGCAACACCTCTCTGATTTTGGTGTTGATCTAGGTACAGTGCCCATCATGTGTGATAATACTAGTGCTATTAATATCACTAAGAACCCTGTCATGCATTCTAGAACCAAGCATATAAAGATTCGGCATCACTTCATTAGAGATAAATATCAACAGGGTAAGATCGAGCTTGAATATGTCAATACAACTGATCAGTTGGCTGACATTTTCACCAAAGCCTTGCCCAAGGACATGTTCTTCTTTATAAGAATGAAACTTGGTATTATAGATCTCAATAAAATCTGATCCATATGACACAATCGATTGCTACATCGATTATCTTGTGGCCAGATAGGAAAACTGCATTACAAAATCGATTGTATAATCAATTTATGATGCACAGTGTTTGAAATTGTTAATTTGGAAACACGATAATCGATTGCATAATCGATGTTTGGTACTTAGTGTTTCATTCTCTATGTCACAATCACTGGAATCGATTTTTCATATCTCAGAAGTCAGATTGCCGAAGGTTACTTTACCTCAATCGATTGGGAAATCGATTATAGATTTGGAAAATCTTTAAAGAATCGATTGAAAGAATCGATTATTTGGATAAGACTCCACAAATTTGAGATGTTTTCAAACCTCAAACCCGAGCATCGATTGGGAAATTGATTGGATCAACTTTGTTTTGGACCTACACTTATGTGAATCGATTTGGAAATCGATGTTGAGATTTGAAGTTTTATGAACTCATGGGGAAATCGATTCAGAAATCGATTTACAAGATGTCCGTTGAGAAAAATTATAGCCGTTGGAAGTGGGTGTAACAGATACTTCTCAAACAACGGTAACCTAATCAATTTGGGCAATCGATTTGGTAAACCCAGAAGTGAAAAACAACCGATTGGGAAATCGATTCTGAACAGTTCTATAAAAACCCTAAATCGATTTCTCAACCCATTTACACCATCAACTCATATTTCACTCATCCAACTTCAAATTTTTCTGCATCTAATCATTCTCAGTCAATCATCACAACAATCTTCGATCTACAAACTACAATGGCACGCATTAAACAAACTGCAAGGCGTCCATCAACTTCATCTAAATCAATTTCACTAGATTCATCTTCTACATCAAGTGGAAGAACACCTTCACTCCACCTCCTTCTCCTCCAGCCCAAAGAGTTTTGATACCTACACACACAAGGTATTGGCTAAGGACAAGGGAAAGACTGTTGCTACCTCTCAAGAACCTACTAAAATGAGGAAAGCTCAGCCAACTGAGAAACTTATGGGGATGCTATGAAGGGAGCTACCCAGAAGAAGAAGAAGACTTCTCCTCAACCAAGGTTCTGCCTTCTAAAGATAAACCAGTGGAAGACACTTCTCTGCCTTCTTCCTTCTTAAAGAAAAATCCAAGAGGCGAGAACTTTGGATTTTCACATATTTTGATTCAAATGGTTTTACATTCCAATCTTGCTCTCTGGAAATTTACCCAAAGTTAATTAGAGCTTTTTATTCTACTTTCAAGCTCACAAAAACTGGGTTGCTGCTGAAGTAAAGGCAAGAGAATATCAATGACTTTTGAGGAATTCTCTAAGCTGACGAGTTTACCATTCTATGGGCAAACCGTTGATGGAAGAGAATAAGCTGACTCTGATGATGAAGGATGGGAATCATCATTGGACAGGCATGCGGTCATACAGGACCTGATGATCGAAGGTTTTTGTTGAGAAGGTATCCCTCCCAACGGGTCAAATGAAGGTTCATCACCGTATGCTCATGTAGGTTGCTAACTCGAATGTTAGTACCCTCGCACCGCATCACGCAGTTGCAACAGCGCTGGATATCATCCTGCTATGGGGACTGTTACAAGGAGCTCTTCAGGATGAGCTGGGCTGGATCGTGCTGCTGAATATGATCGAATCAACACAAGGCAAGCACCTGCTCCCCTATCCCCAACTGGTTATGAAGATTCTGAGCATTTCAAGGTGTTTATGGACCAATGGATCTGTCAAAAATGCCACCCTCACATTTGGTGAATCCATAGTTAACCAAATGCAACTGAAGCGCATCAACGACATATGGACTAGAGCTCAACCGTCTACTGAACAAGTGCAGCCAACTGCAGAAACAAGCTGAGCCAGTCAACGCACATTCTGTGATCTTGATGAAAGCTGCTGGAATTATGGAGATTCAAGTTGCCTCATAACGCAAAAGTAAGGTATTCTCAAGACTCTCCAGGCATCGCTTGATTCCGTCACTTCAGGATGTAGCTGCAATACAAGAACATCTAGGCCTTAAGATGTCATTTGAAGATATTGCAAATTAGGCCGACAAGCAACCGAAGATCCAAACCCATCCAACCTAGATAGCTCTTGAACCTAATGAGGTGGAGACACTTGCTTGAGGTTATACAGCAGTCTCTCCTTCTCCCGCTGATAATATGAGGAACAACCCTAGATTAGTTGACTAGAGTTTTGGTTTCTTTGTTGATTTGTCATGTTCTAGTATTGTTTTTGATATGTATTGTTTTTTGTATTATTTTTGTGTATATATCTTTTGTTTCTATTTTTGTTTAATCAACTCTTCTTGTAATTTCTTTTTGTATTAAATGACAAAAAGGGGGGAGAATGGTTTAACTTGTGATATTAACTTGTGATATTACTTCACATGACTGATATCAAATTGAACTTATATGCTCTGAATGGACTTATAATTTTTATCATGAAATGCTCTGATATATGATCTGATATGCTTTGATATCATAATGCTATGATAATGATATTGCTGATATGATATTAGCTCTGATGAGATATTGCCCGTTTTAAATGCCAACTTGTGATATCTGATACATTGCATTCTGATAATAATAACGTACCCTGTTTGTACTTTGATAACATGTTGTGCTCATTTTTTTTAAATGTATCATACATTCCAAAACTCAGGGGGAGATTTTAAAACAATCTCAAGGATAAACTGTGTGTTTGTCATTAAATCAAAAAGGGGGAGTTTGTAAGTCATTAGCTTCCCAGATCAAGTTTTTGATTTAATTCCCAAACACATAGTACATATGAAATATTTGATTGATCTAATAATTTGAATTGAGAAACATTTCAGGCAAATAAGCAGACACCATACACTTGGAACAAAAGCTTGCAACTCAAGGAATCAACCAAAAGTTGGAGGATATGCTTGAGAAAGATGCAAATATATGTTGTGTAAATTAGGTGGTCATAGCAGTTAGCTTAGTAGACTAATCATTATGTTCTCATACTAAGTCTTTGCCAATGAATATAAATCAATCAACTAATAAGTCAATTGATGAATCAATTGGGCAATCGATTGTCTGACTCAGAACAAGAGTTTCACTACATGAATCGATTGGGAAATCGATTGGTTAAAGGTTTTTAGTGAAACCTGTGTTCTGGGGATTAATCCAATCAATTGGACAATCGTTGGGACATCAATTGAGCAATCGATTTTGCAAATCACAGAAACAACCATTTATTGAAACAATCGATTGACAATCGATTGTGACAAAGTTTAAATCAGGAATGAGTTTTTTGATCCAAAACAAATCGATTTGGACATCAACTTGAATTAGAATTCTTAAACTACAAGTTTGTGGCAATCGATAGGCAATCGATTGTAGTTAATCATTATCAGAACCACCATTTGAATAAATTAGATTGGCACATAGATTTTGTCAAAATAGCTGAGTTTTGTAACAAGCACAAGTGATTGGCAATAATCCAATTGGATGTCATGAGTTATTTTGATCAGCACAATCGATTGGAATCGATGATGTAAAGTCTGAATCACTGTGATCAAGACATCGATTGATGAATCGATTGAAGCTAATGTTTAAGTTACAACGGTCAGCTCATTGCCAAATCGATTATGACATGTGATTATGAAGTCGATGGAGCACGATTATTTGATCTGTTGTTGTTGAACAAAAACACCTATAATCGATTACTCAATCGATTCTGATACAAATCATACGTATCAGTTCTGATGTATAAAAGAATCGATTGGCAAATCGATCATGCTTATGTTCAAGATTCAAGAAAACAACAAGACATTGCAAAAGTCGTTGGTGGGCAATCGATTTAGCTAGCTTAAAACATATAAAATCGTTGAGCAATCGATTATCCTGGTGATTTTTCTGAATATATATAAGCAGATCCAATTCACTTTTAAAAACCTTTTCATAACCTTTGGAATAACTTTTGATAACATTTGAATAACTTGATAACACCTTTGAGATAAAAGTTTAAAACACACAAAATATTCATTAGCTAAATACTTTTTGTGTGAGATAATATTGTGATTGAGTCAAAGTCTTGATATTTCTAATTCTTTTGAGAAAGACCAATTTTCTGTAATTGAAGGTTTAGAAATCCAGTAAGGAAACTGGTAGCTATCTTTGTTGGTGTGAGATCATCAAGAAGAAGTTTCACTGGATCTTATGAGAGTTTGCGATTAACTCAAGGATCAGGTGATATAGAAATAGAAGTGATGAGTTAGATAGATAGGCTTTGTGGGAGCTGGACAATCTGTAAAACGTTTCTCAATTTCATCCTATTGGAAAAGGGTGAAATCTTGTTGGATTTCAGGACTGGATGTAGGCTATCAAACTGATAGCTGAACCAGTATAAATCTTGGTGCACTTGTTTCTTATCCCTACTCTTTATTGATATACAATAAATGCGTATTCTTGAATGTTTGAATTAATGAATTTCTGTTTGATTAACATTCTGAATTAAGCATTGTTTCTATTCTCATATATTGATAATATTTGCAACTGTGTTAAAGCATTGCTCCTGAATATATTCTGCTACCATCTTGATAATTTTGTTTAATACTTCTCATATCTTTGAACTAACAGAGGTCATTATTACTTAACAATTGGCATCAAGAAGCCTGTTCTTTGTGTAGACTAACTGGTCATAAAAAGATAAAATGTTCTCTGCAGATTTTTCTGGGAGAAGGGGCATCATTGACAAGGCCTCCTGCATTCAATGGACAGCATACATGTATTGGAAGGAGAGGAGTTGATCTTTCTTGAAGCATGCAGCTGACATTGCTGAAGCTGTTATAGATGGTCCTTGTACAACCCCTGCTGGCATAGGTGAATCAGAATTCTAAGCCCAGATCAGACTGGTTGAGGATGACAAGAAAAAGTTGGATACAAATGCTAAAGCTAAAAACATTATTACCTCTGCCTTAAGCTCGTTGACGAATTCTTTAGAGTATCTAACTGCAAAAACTGCCAAAGAGATGTGGGACACATTGCAACAACGCACGAAGGAACAATAGATGTAAAAAGAGCCCGAATCAACACATTAATGCATGAGTATGAGCTGTTCAACATGAAGAAAGAGGAAACTGTCAATGATATGCAGACAAGATTACTCACATTGTCAAAATCTAAAATGCTTCTTGGTAAGGTGATTGACAATGAGCAAAAAATCAACAAGGTTATAGATGTTTGACTAGAGAGTGGCAGCCAAATATCACTGCCATAGCCAGAATCAAAAAGACCTTGGTAGCATATCAATTGCAACACTATTTGGAAAATAAAGAGAGCATGAGATGGAACTGCACAGACTGAGTGAAGCTGAACAGACTGACAGAAAAAGAAAAGGGTTGTCTCTAAAGTCCAAGCACATCAAACAAAGTCTGAACAAGAGACCTGCACTGAAGATTCAAACAGTGAGACTGATGAAGATTCAGAACTTGGACTACTTGTTAGAAAATTCAAAAAATTTCTGAAAGAAAGACAGCAAGCCAAGAAATCCCTCAAGCTCAAAGATCATGACAGCAAGATAACTTGCTTTGAGTGGGAAGACAGAACACTAATCGAGTGCTTCCAATTGGCAAAACAGAAATAAGACTTATCAAAGGTTAAGGCCAACAACCACCTCCTAGACCAGAAAGCTACATTGCATGGAACGATAATGATGAAAGAGTCATGTGCATCTTCAGAAGATGAATAAGCTAATCTTTCTACAATGCCAACCACAGATCAGATCCGACAGTGAGGTAAGTTCTAAATCCAATCTTCTTATGGATGAATTACATGATGTCTTCAATGAACTGCATAGAATATGTTAATGTAATCAAATAGTTAATTAGTACCAAGAAACTGTAGAAGAAAAGTGATGAAGTATAATGAAATTATTTGAAACATGAGTCTCTTAAAGATACTAATGAAAATATGAAAAAGGAAACATATGCACTGAAAATGTGATTAGATAAGTTCAATAGTGGTAAAAACAATTAGATATGCTTCTTGGAAACCAAAGAATGTAAAGTTAAGAGTACGACTTGGCTATAGACTAAAACAGAATGTTAAAAAGAATCAGAAGTTGGCTTAGATCTAAGCATTATGCATGATATATTCATTAAACCAAATCAGAATTCGTCCTCTGCTGTTGTATGCCACTTTGATTGTAAAAAGGGTCATAAGGTTTTAATGTAAACAAAACTGGAAACAGAGGATGGAAACAGATTTTGAAAGTTAAGACACGAAACAATTTGAAACTGGCTCCAGGAATCATTTGAAATGGGTAATAAAACAAAACTTGAATCATTTTTTCAGATATGCTTGACATCCAGACTGGTCATGGTATCTAGACAGATGAGTATTAAGCATATGACTGAGACAATGGTCAAAGTTCTTCTTCTAAACCTTAAAAGATGGTGGGTTGTCAAAATGGGACAATAACAAAGGGAAGATCCTAGGCATTGGAGATATAGGAAGCAAATCAACTGCTGTTATCAAAGACGTTTTATTTGTCGAAGGTTTGAAACACAATTTTACTAAGTATTAGTCAGCTGTGTGACAAGGATTTCAGGTACACTTTACTTCCTGTCTTGTACACTTGAGCATAGGGAAGTTAAAAGGCATGAAATTGGTAGGTAAAAGAGTTGACAACATTTATATGATAGATTTTGATTCCTTACCTGCAAATGATATATGTTGCTTATTATCTAATGTTGATGAGAATTGGGTTATGGCATAAGAGAGTGGCTCATATTCTATGGACCACTTGAACAAACTTAGTTAGTAAACAGTTAGTACTAGGACTCCAAATAGAAAATTCTCTAAGGATAGGTTGTGTGACTCCTGTGAGAAGAGTAAACTAGTTAAGTCTTTTTCCCCCTATAGACTTAGTTCAAACAATAGGGTCTTACAGTTGGTACATATGGATCTTTTTGGTCCATCTCAGGTTAGAAGTTTTTGGAGGAACTTGTAGGTTATGTGTTAGTAGATGATTACTAGGTTTACTTGGACATTTTTTCTGACTCACAAGAGTGAGAGCCTCACTATTTTCAAAAGATTTTCAAATTTAGTTCAAATGAGAAGAACCAAAAATTATATCATCAGAGTGATCATGGTGGAGAATTCCAGAAGATTCCTTTAATTCTTAGTGAATAGAATGGAATCACCATATATACGTCAGCCCCTGACCTCCACAGCAAAATGGGGTAGTAGAAAGGAAGAATAGGTCTATAGAGGAACTACTAGAACTATGATTAAAGACTCAATCTTCTCCAGTTTTTATGGGCTGATGTATAAACACTGCCACACATGTAGTGAATAGAGTTCTTATAGGCCAATATTTAGAAAAACCTTATGAGTTATACAAGGGTAGAAAACCAAACATCTCTTACTTTAGGATCTTTGGATGTAAGTGCTTTGTGTTAAACAATGCAAAGATCATCTAGGTAAGTTTGATCTAAGGAAGATGAGGGTATCTTTCTAGGTTATCCCAGTCGTTAGTAAGGTCTATAGAATTCTACAATAAGAGAACAAACTATAGAGGAATTCGTTCATGTAAAGTTTTGATGAAATAGTTTGGCTGAATACTTGAACAACACTCCTCTTATAGTTAGTGATGCTTTGGATGATATTGTAAGCAATCTGAACCAATATACCTAATGAACCTGTAGCCTCTAACCAACCTTGATTGTTTGTAGAACCTATTAGGAAGGTGATTTACATAAGTATGGAATTTATCAAAAACCATTCCCATAGACAAGAATTATTCGAGAGATTTCAAAAGGAGTTAAACTAGAAAATCCCTCATAGAATTCCGTAACTTCACAGCCTTTGTATCTCAAATAGAAGATGAAACAACAGGAACGGAAGCTCTTATGGATCATGACTGGATAGTTGCCATGCAGGCATGTAAGCTCAATAAAGTTTGAGTGAAACAAAGTTTATGACTAGTTCAAAACCAGAAGATAAACATGTCATATGTAACAAGTTGTGTGTTATATAAACAAAATGCTATGATACATGGTGTAAATACTAAAGTAAAGCGCATCTTAGTGGCCAAGGATTAAGATCGAGAAGAGAATAGACATATAGATTATACCTACCATAGTAGCTTAGACTAGAAGCCTTAGAAATTTGTGCTTATGCGTATAATGGGATTCTACTTTATCACTCTATCTGGCGTGTGTAATTTTAAATGGAGACCATCCTCTGAATTTGTGAGTCTAACACCTGGTTCAGAAGATCCTACACTAAAGAATACATCGGATTAACTGACAAACTTACTTATGGGAAACAAGCTCTGTATATCTTGGTATGAAAAGCTAAGGCACTTCCTCACAATTAGTGTTAGCACTCTCAAATGTAGCTGAAGACATTGAGTATCAAAAGCAAGGAAAAAACATTCTGTTGTGCACAAATTTATGTATGTTGATTGACAAAATCTTCTGGATCACAAACAATAAGCTTGCAAAGAATTGAAAAACCATGAAAGGAAAATGAAAATGTCCATGATGGAGAATTAACTTACTTCTTGGGATTTCAAATTAAGCAAAGCAAGAATGGCATTTTCCTAAGTCAAACCAAATACTGTAATTGATCTTTTAAAGAAGGTTTGTTTTGATAAGTTTAAAAATCCATTGATACACCTTATGAGTCAGCTTTTTGCCATTTTAGATAAAGATGAGAAAGGAAAAACTAGATTGACTGTTGTTTAGAGGCATGATTTGGAATCCTTTTACTGTACCTTACAGCTAGTAGACCAAACATTATGTTTAGTGTGGCATGTTGCTAGATACAAGCGAATCCCAAAAGAATCCCATCTAAGTGCAGTCAAAAGGTTTTTAGATTCGTCATAGGAACCAAAAATCTATTTTTGGATCCTTATGGATCTACTGGCACTCTAGTTGGTATATTTCCTGATTCTGATTTTGCTGGCTGCAAATTGGACAGAAAGAGTACATCTGGTACTTGCCAACTACTAGGGAACTCTTGTTTCTTGGCATAGCAAGAAACAAAACAGTGTTGCACTCTCAACTGCTGAAGCTGAGTATGTAGTTGCTGGTAGCTGTTGTGCACAAATTTTATGGATACAGCAACACCTCTCTGATTTTGGTGTTGATCTAGGTACAGTGCCCATCATGTATGATAATACTAGTGCTATTAATATCACTAAGAACCCTGTCATGCATTCTAGAACCAAGCATATAAAGATTCGGCATCACTTCATTAGAGATCAATATCAACAGGGTAAGATCGAGCTTGAATATGTCAATACAACTGATCAGTTGGCTGACATTTTCACCAAAGCCTTGCCCAAGGACATGTTCTTCTTTATAAGAATGAAACTTGGTATTATAGATCTCAATAAAATCTGATCCATATGACACAATCGATTGCTACATCGATTATCTTGTGGCCAGATAGGAAACTGCATTACAAAATCGATGTATAATCGATTTATGATGCACAGTGTTTGAAATTGTCAATTTGGAAACACGATAATCAATTGCATAATCGATGTTAGGTACTTAGTGTTTTATTTCTCTATGTCACAATCACTGGAATCGATTTCATAATCGATTTTTCATATCTCTGAAGTCAGATTGCCGAAGGTTACTTTACCTCAATCGATTGGGAAATCGATTATAATATTTGTAAAAACTTTAAAAGAGAATCGATTGAAGAATCGATTATTTGGGATAAGGCTCACAAATTTGAAATGTTTTCAAACCTCAAACCCGAGATCGATGGGGAATCGATTGGATCAACTTTGTTTTTGGACCTACCACTTATGTGAATCGATTTGTAAATCGATGTTGAGATTTGAGTTTTTCTGAACTCTATGAGGAAATCAATTCGGAATCATTACAAGATGTCCCGTGAAAGAAATTATAGCCGTTGGAAGTGGGTGTAACGGATTACTTCTCATAACAACGTTAACCTAATCAATTGGGCAATCGATTTGGTAAACCCAGAAGTGAAAAACAACCGATTGGGAAATCGATTCTGAACAGTTCTATAAAAATCCTAAATCGATTTCTCAACCCATTTACACCATCAACTCATATTTCACTCATCCAACTTCAAATTTTTCTGCATCTAATCATTCTCAGTCAATCATCACAACAATCTTCGATCTACAAACTACAATGGCACGCGTTAAACAAACTGCAAGGCGTCCATCATCTTCATCTAAATCAATTTCACTAGATTCATCCTCTACATCAAGTGGAAGAACACCTTCACCTCCACCTCCTTCTCCTCCAGGCCAAAGAGTTTCGATAACTACTCACAAGGTATTGGCTAAGGACAAGGGAAAGGCTGTTGCTACCTCTCAAGAACCTACTAAAAAGAAGAAAGCTCAGCCAACTGAAGAGAAACTTATGGGGAGCTATGGAAGGGAGCTAGCCAGAAGAAGGAAGACTTCTCCTCACAAAGAAGGTTCCTGCCTTCTAAAGATAACCAGTGGAAGACACTTCTTCTGCCTTCTTCCTTCTGAAAAAGAAAAATCCAAGAGGCGAGAACTGGATTTCACATATTTTGATTCAATGGTTTTTACATTCCAAAAACCATTTGAGATTTCACGGATTGGGATTTCCTGTCTTGCTCTCTGGAAATTACCCAAAGTTAATTAAGACTTTTTTATTATACTTTCAAGCTCACAAAAACTGGTTTGCTGCTGAAGTAAAAGGCAAGAGAATTTCAATGACTTTTGAGGAATCTCTTAAGTTGACGAACGTTTACCATTCTATGGCAAACCATTGATGGAAGAGAAAGAAGCGGACTCTGTGATAAAGGATGGAATCATCAGTGACAGTATGCGTCATTACAGGACCTGATGATCGAAGGTTTTGTTGAGAAGGTATCCCTTCCAACGCGTCAAATGAAGGTTCATCACTGTATGCTCATGTACGTGCTAACTTGAATGTTAGTACCTCGCGCCGGCAATCACGCAGTTGTACAACGGCTGGATATCATCCTGCTATAAGGACTGTACAAGGAGCTCAGGATGAGTTGGGCTTGGATCGTGCTGCTGAATATGATCGAATCAACACAAGGCAAGCACCTGCTCCCCTATCCCCAACTGGTTACGAAGATTCTGAGGCATTTCAAGGTGTTTATGGCCAATGAAGAATCTGTCAAAACCACCCTCACATTTGGTGAATCCATAGTTAACCAAATGCAACTGAAGCGCATCAACGGCATATGGACTAGAGCTCAACCGTCTACTGAACAAGTGCAGCCAACTGCAGAACAAGCTGAGCCAGTCGACGCACATTCTGTGATCTTGATGATCTAGGCCTTAAGATGGTCATTTGAAGATATTGCAGATATAGGCCGACAAGCAACTGAAGATCCAACCCACCCAACCTAGATAGCTCTGAACCTAATGAGGTGGAGACACTTGCTGAGGTTAATACAGCAGTTCTCTCTTCTCCCGCTGATAATAATGAGGAACAACCCTAGATTAGTTGACTAGGTTTGGTTTTCTTTGTTGATTTGTCATGTTCTAGTATTGTTTTTGATATGCTGTTTTTGTATTTTTTGTGTATATATCTTTGTTTCTTTTTGTTTAATCAACTCTCTCTTGGTAATTTCTTTTTGTATTAAATGACAAAGGGGGGAGATTGGTTTAACTTGTGATATTAACTTGTGATATTACTTACATGACTGGTGTCAAATTGAACTTATATGCTCTGAACAGGATTTATATTTTTTTATCATGAAATGCTCTGATATATGATCTGATATGCTGATTGCTTTGATATCATAATGCTATGCATGATATTGCTGATATGATATTAGCTCTGATGAGATATTGCCCTGTTTAAAATGCCAACTTGAGATATCTGATACATTGCATTCTGATACATAATAACGTACCCTGTTTGTACTTTGATAACATGTTGTGCTAATTTTTTTTAAATGTATCATACATTCCAAACTCAGGGGGAGATTTTAAAACAATCTCAAGGTTAAACTGTGTATTTGTCATTAAATCAAAAAGGGGGAGTTTGTAAGTCATGAGCTTCCCAGATCAAGTTTTGATTTAATTCACAAATACACAGTACATATGAAATATTTTGATTGATATAATAATTTGAATTGAGAAACATTTCAGGCAAATAGCAGACACCATACACTTGGAACAAAAGCTTGCAACTCAAGGAATCAACCAAAGTTGGAGGATATGCTTGAGAAAGATGCAAATATATGTTGTGTAATTAGGTGTCATAGCAGTTAGCTTAGTAGACTAATCATTATGTTCTCATACTTAATCTTTGCCAATGAATATAAATCAAATCAACTAATAAGTCAATTGATGAATCAATTGGGCAATCGATTGTCTGACTCAGAACAAGAGTTTTCACTACATGAATCGATTGGGAAATCGATTGGTTAAAGGTTTTTAGTGAAACCTGTGTTTCTGGGATTAATCCAATCAATTGGACAATCGATTGGGACATCAATTGAGCAATCGATTTTGCAAATCACAGAAACAACCATTTATTGAAACAATCGATTGACAAATCGATTGTGACAAAGTTTTTAAATCAGGAATGAGTTTTTTTGTGATCCAACAAATCGATTTGGACATCAATTGAATTAGATTTCTTAAACTACAAGTTTGTGGCAATCGATTAGGAAATCGATTGCAATTAATCATTTATCAGAACCATTTTGAATAAATTGATTGGCACATAGATTTTGTCAAAATAGCTGAGGTTCTGTAACAAGCACAATTGATTGGCAAATCAATTGACGTAAATGTCTGAGTCACTTTGATCACCACAATCAATTGGAAAATCGATTGATGTAAAGAGTCTGAATCATCAAGAAGAAGTTTCAATTGGATCTTGTGAGAGTTTGGCGATTAACTCCAAGGATCAGGTGGTATAACAATAGAAGTGAGTGAGTTAGATAGATAGGCTTTGTGGGAGCTGGACAATCTGTAAAACATTTTCAATTCATTCTATTGGAAAAGGCTGAAATCTTGTTGGATTTCAGGACTGGATGTAGGCTATCAAACTGATAGCTGAAACCAGTATAAATCTTGGTGCACTTGTTTCTTATCCCTACTCTTTATTGATGTTACATAAATGCGTATTCTTGAATGTTTGAATTAATGAATTTTTGTATTGATTAACATTCTGAATTAAGCATTGTTTCTATTCTCATATATTGATAATATTTGCAATTGTGTAAATCATTGCTCCTGAATATATTCCGCTACCAATCATTGATAATTTGTTTAATAACTCTCATATCTTTGAACTAACAGAGGTCATTATTACTAATAAAATTTATAACTGTATTTCGGGTTCCATGTCAAATTTCAAAACACTAGCCATCGTTTGGTCTGAAAATACAGATTTCATTCCATTTTAGTCTAGTGGTATGAAAATCGCCCCGGAAAGTCCAGATGAAATTGAGGACTAGGAGACCTTTATAGCATTCTTCTCCAAAATGTATAACTGTGTTTTAGGTTTCGCATCAAATTTCAAATACTAGCCCTCGTTTGATCCGGAAATACTGATTACGGTCCATTTTTGTGGGGTGGTTTGAAAATAGCTCAAAAAGTCCAGATGACATCATGGACCGGGAAACCCTTATAGCATTCTTATCCAAAATTTATAACTTTGTTCCGGGATCCGCGGCAGATTTCAAACACTTGCTAGTGTGTGGTTCGATAATATAGATTTTTGTCCATTTTTTTAAGGGGAACGAATATTACCCGAAAAGTCCAGTTGATATCGAGGAGAAGAAGATTCTCATAGCATTCTTCTACTAAATTTATAACTGAGTTTCAGGTTCTGGGTCAGATTTTCAAACACTATCCATCGTCTTGTCCAAAAAATACGAATTTCAGTCCATATTTGTTAGGTGGTACGAAAATCGCATAAAAAGTCCAGATGAAATCGAGGACCAAATGACCCTTAAAGCATTCTTCTCATAAATTTATAACTGTGTTTCAGGTTCGGTTTTCAAATTTCAAACACTAGCCATCGTCTGGTCTGAAAAATACAGATTTTGGTCTATTTTTGTCGAGGGGTACGAAAATTTCCCGAAAAGTCCAGATGAAATCCAGGACCGAGAGACCCTTATAACATCCATCATCTAAATTTATAACTGTGTATCGGATTTTGCGTCAGCATACAAACACAACCCATCGTCTTGTTCGGAAATACGGATTTCGGTCCATTTTAGTCGCGGGGTACGAAAATCTCCCGAAAAGTCTAGATCAAATCGAGGACTGAGAGACCCTTATAGCATTCTTCTTCTAAATTTTATAATTGTGTTTTGAGTTCCGCGTTAGATCTCAAACAATAACAATCGTCTTGTTCAAAATACGGATTTTGGTGCATTTTTAGTCGGGTGGTACGAAAATCGCCAAAAAGTCCAAATGAAATCTAGGACCAGGAGACCCTTATATCATTCTTCTCCAAAATTTATAATTGTGTTTGGGCTCCACGTCATATTTCAAATACTAGCCATAGTCGTTTTCGAAAATACAGATTTCGATCCATTTTAGTTGGATCGTATGAAAATTGCCTGAGAAGTCCAAATGAAATCTAGGAACGGGAGACCCTTGTAGCATTCTTCACCAAAATTTATAATTGTGTCTCGGGTTTCGCGCCAGATTTCAAATACCAGCAATCAGCAATCTTCTTGTTTGAAAATACGGATTTCGGTCCATTTTTTGTCAGGTGGTAGAAAAATCGCTCGAAAAGTCCAGATGAAATTTAGGACCGAGACACCCTGATATCATTCTTCTCCAAAATTTATTACATGTATTTAGATTTCGCGCCAGATTTCAAACACTTGCCATCGTTTGGTTCGAATATATAGATTTCGGTCATTTTTTGTCGAGAGGTAAGAAAAACGCCTGAAAAGCCCAGATGAAATCGAGGATCATAGCAGTCTTCTCTTAAATTTATGAATGTGTTCCAAGTTCCATGTCAGATTTCAGACACTAGCCATTGTTTTGTTCAAAAATACGAATTTGGGTCCATTTTATTTGAGTGGTACAAAAATCATCCGAAAATACCAGATGAAATCAAGGACCAGGAGACTCTTATAGCATTCTTCTCCTAAATTTTTTAACTGTGTTTCAGGTTCCACTTAAGATTTCGAATATACAGATTTCGATTCATTTTTGGTACAAAAATCGCCCGAATAGTCCTAGATGAAATCGAGGACTAGGAGACTAGCCATCTGGACTTTTCCTAAATATATAATAGTATTACGGGTTCCACATCAGATTTCAAACACTAGCCATCGTCTAGTCCTAAAATACAGATTTTGGTCCATTTTTAAAAGAGGGTGGTAAGAAAATCGCCCAAAATGTCTAGATGAAATCGAGGACCGAGAGACCCTTTTAACATTCTTCTCCAGAAACTCCTTATTTTTCTTCTAAACCTCCTAAAACTCCCCAGCTGAATGTTTTGAAATCTGATGCGGAACCCAAAACACTATTAGATATTTAGGAGAAGAATGCTATAAGGGTATCTCAGTCCTCGATTTCATCTGGACTTTTCGTGATTTTCATAATACTCGATAAAAATGGACCGACATCCGTATTTTCGAACAAGACGATGGCTAGTGTTTGAAATTTGACGCGGAACCAGAAACACATTTATAAATTTAGGAGAAGAATGCTATAAGAGTCTCCTGGTCCTCGATTTCATTTGGATCAAAATCTGTATTTTCGTACCCCTCGACAAAAATGGACCAAAATCTGTATTTTCGGACCAAACGAGGGTTATTGCGTGAAATTTGACGCCGAACCGAAAACACAGTTATAAATTTGTGAGAACAATGGAATAAGGGTCTCCCGATCCTCGATATCATCTGGACTTTTCGGGAAATTTTTGTACAACCCAACTAAAATGTACCGTAATCCGTATTTTCAAACAAGACGATGGCTAGTGTTTAAAATCAAACACAGAACCCGAAACGCAGTTGTAAATTTAGGGAAAAATGCTATAAGTCTTCTGGTCCTTGATTTCATTTTGACATTTCGGGCAATTTTCGTGCCACCTGACTAAAATGGACCTATATACATATTTTAGAACAAGATGATGGCTAGTGTTTAAAATCTGACGCGGAACCCGAAACACATTTATAAATTTAGAAGAAGAATGCTATAAGGGTCTCTCGGTCCTCGATTTTATTTGGACTTTTCGGGCAATTTTCGTATCCCTCGACAAAAATGGACCAATATCTGTATTTTCTGATCATACGATGGCAAGTGTTTGTAATTTGAAGCGTAACCCAATACAAAATTATATATTTATGAGTAGAATGCTATAAGGGTCTCCCGGTCCTCGATTTCATCTAGAGTTTTAGGGCAATTTTTCTACCACATAACAAAAATGGTCTGAAATCCATATTTTCGAACAAGACGATGCATAGTGTTTGAAATCTTACGTGTAACCCGAAATATAGTTATAAATTTAGGAGAAGAATGCTATAAGAGTCTCCTGGTTCTGGATTTCATCTGGACATTTCAGGCGATTTCATCTGAATGCTATAAGTGTTTGAAATTTGACGAGGAACATGAGGTTATATATTAAGGGGAATAATGCTATAAGGGTTTCACGTTCCTCGATCTAATCTGGACTTTTCGGGCGATTTTTGTATCACTCGACAAAAATGAAAAGAAATCTGTATTTTTAAACAAGACGATGGCTAGTGTTTGAAATTTGACGTTGTGAAGATATTTTCAGGTTTTTTGTATCAAAACTAGTGGTATTATATGGAATCTGAAACACATTTATAAATTTAGGCGATGGATTGAAATCCGTATTTTCGTACTAGACGATGGCTAGTTTTTGAAATTTGACATGGAATCCGAAATACAGTTATAAATTTAGAACATGAATGTTATAAGGGTCTCTCGGTCGTCGATTTCACTGGACTTTTCGGGCGATTTTCATACCCCTCGACAAAAATGGACCAAAATCTATATTTCCGGACCAGACGATGGCTAGTGTTTGAAATCTGACCCGGAATCTGAAACACTGTTATATATTTAGAAGAACAATGCTATAAGGGTGTCCCCGTCCTCGATTTCATCTGGTATTTTTCGGGTGATTTTCGTACCACACCCGACTAAAATGGACAGAAATTCGTATTTTTGAAAGAAAAAAACTATGTTTGCTATATGGTTCTCTCAGTCCTCGATTTCATCTAGACTTTTCAGGCGATTTTCTTACCCCTCGACAAAAAAGACTGAAATCTATATTTTCGGACCATATGTCTGAAATCTGACGCGAAACCTAAAAACCAGTAATAATTTTGGAGAAGAATGCTATCGGGGTCTCCTGGTCCTCGATTTCATCTGGACTTTTCAGGTAATTTTTGTACCACCCGACAAAAAAGGGACCGAAATCTGTATTTTCGAACAAGATAATTGCTAGTGTTTGAAATCTGATGCGAAACCCGAAACTTATTTATAAATTGAGGAGAAGAATGCTATAGGGGTCTCCTGGTCCTCGATTTCATATGGGCTTTTCGAGCAATTTTTGTACCACCCCACAAAAATGGACCGAAATCCGTATTTTCGAACAAGACAATTGCTAGTGTTTCAAATCTGAGGCAGAACTCGATACTCAGTTATAAATTTAGAAGAAGAAAGATATAAGGGTCACCTGGTCCTCGATTTCATCTGGTCTTTTGGGGAGATTTTCATACCAGCCGACAAAAATCTACCGAAATCCGTATTTTCGGACAAGACGATGGCTAGTGTTTGAAATCTGGCGCCAAACCCGAAACACAATTATAAATTTTGGAGGAGAATGCTATTAGGGTCTCTCAATCCTCGAGTTCATCTGTACTTTTCAAGCGATTTTCGTACTCCTCGACAAAAATGGACTAAAATATGTATTTTCATACCAGACTTTGGCTAGTGATTGAAATCTAGCTCGGAACTCGAAACACAGTTCAAAATTTTCGAGAAGAATGCTATAAGTGTCTCTCGGTCCTCGATTTCATCTGGACTTTTAGGGCGATTTTCAGACGATCCAACTAAAATGGACCGAAATGCGTATTTTTGAAAAGGACTATGGCTAGTGTTTGAAATCTAACGGGGAACCAAAAACACAATTATAAATTTTGGAGAAGAAAGATATAAGGGTCTCCAAGTCCTAGATTTCATCTGGACTTTTCAGGCGACTTTCGTACCACCCGACTAAAAAGGACCGAAATCCATAATTTCGTACAACACGATTGTTTGTCTTTGAAATCTCACGCAGAACCCGAAACACAGTTATAAATTCGGGTTATGCGTTAGATTTCAAACACTAGCCATCGTCTGTTCTTAAAACATTCTTCTCCTAAATGGTTAACAGAGTTTCGGGTTATGCCCGAAAAGACTAGATGAAATCGAGGACCAGGAGACACTTATAACATTCTTCTCCTAAATGTTTAACAGAGTTTCGGGTCTCGCCTCAGATTTCAAACATTAGCAATCATCTTTTTCGAAAATACGGATTTCGGTCCATTTTTTGTTGGGTGGTAAGAAAATCACCCGAAAAGTCCAGATGAAATCGAGGACCGGGAGACCTTGATAGCATTCTTCAACAAAATTTATTACTGGTTTCTAGGTTCCGCATCTGATTTCAAACACTAGCCATCATCTGGTCCAAAAATATAGATTTTTGTCCATTTTTGTCTAGGGGTACGAAAATCGTCGGAAACGTCTAGATGAAATAGACAACCGAGAGACCCTAAGAGCATTCTTCTTCCAAATTTATAACTATTTTTTGGGTTCCGCGTCAGATTTTAATAACTAACTATCGTCTTGTTAGAAAATACGGATTTCGGTCCATTTTAGAAGGGTGGTACGAAAATCACCCGAAAAGTGTAGATGAAATCTAGGACCGGGAGACCCTTATATCATTCTTCTCCAATATTTATAACTGGGTTACGGGTTCCGCGTCAGATTACATAAACTAGCCTAAGTCTTTTACGAAAATACGGATTTCGGTCCATTTTAGTTGGATCATATGAAAATCGCCCGAAATGTCGAGATGAAATCGAGGAAAGGGATACCCTTATAGCATTCTTCTCCAAAATTTATAACTGTGTTTCGAGTTTCGCACTAAATTTTAAACACTAGCCAAAGTGTGTTCTGAAAATACAGATTTTAGTCCATGTTTGTCGAGGGGTACGAAAATCTCCTGAAAAGTCCAGATGAAATCGAGGACCGAGAGACCCTTATAGCAATTTTCTCCAAAATTAACAATTGTGTTTCAGGTTTCGCGCTAGATTTCAAACACTAGCCATCGTCTGGTCCGAGAATCGAATTTCGGTCTATTTTTTGTCAGGTGGTACGAAAATCGCCCGAAAAGACCAGATGAAACCAAGGACCACGAGACCCTTATAGCATTCTAATCCTCAATTTATAACTGATTTTCGGTTTCCGCCTCAGATTTTCAAACACTAGCACTTGTCTTGTTCGAAAATTAGGATTTCGGTCCTTTTTTTTTCGGTGGTACGAAAATCGCCCGAGAAGCCCAGATGAAATCGACGACCGGGAGACTCTTATATCATTCTTCTCCTAAATTTATAACTGAATTTCGGGTTCTGCGTCAGATTTCAAACACTAACAATCATCTTGTTTTAAAATACGGATTTCGGTCCATTTTTTGTCGGGTGGTACGAAAATCACTCGAAAAGTCCAGATGAAATTGAGAACTGGGAGACCCTGATAACATTCTTCTCCAAAATTATTAATGGTTTTTAGTTTCTGCGGCAGATTTCAAACACTTGCCATCGTCTGGTCTGAAAATATAGATTATAGTCCTTTTTGTCGAGGGTAAGATAATCACCTGAAAAGTCTAGATGAAATCGAGGACCGGAAACCCTTATAGCATTCTTCTCCTAAATATATAACTGTGTTTCGGATTCCGGGTCAGATTTCAAACACTAGACATCGTCTGGTCCGAAAATATAGATTTTGGTTCATTTTTGTCGAGGGATACGAAAATCGCCAGAAAAGTCCACATGAAATCGATGACCGAGAGACCCTTATAGAATTCTTCTCCTAATTTTGTAAATGTGTTCCAAAAGTCCTGATAATATCTTAACAATGCAGATTTCAAACACTAGCCATCATGTTGTTCGAAAAAACAGATTTCTTTCCATTTTTGTTGGGTGGTACGAAATTGACCGAAAAGTCCAGATGAGATCGAGGATCGGGAAACCCTTATAGTATTCTTCTCCTAAATTAAAAATAGTATTATAGGTTCCGCGTCAAATACGTATATTGGTCCATTTTTATCGAGGGTACGAAAATCGCCCGAAAAGTCCAATATAAAATTATAGTACCGAGTGTTACCGCGTCAGATTTCAAACACTAGCCATCATCTTGTTCGAAAATACGTATATCGGTCTATTTTAGTCGGGTGGCACTAAATTTGCCTATAATGTCCAAGTGAAATTGAGGACCGAGAGAGCCTTACAACATTCTCTCCTGAATATATAACAGTGTTTCGCGTTATGCATCAGATTTCAAACACTAGACATCGTCTTGTTCGAAAATACGGATTTTGGTCCATTTTTGTCGTGTGGTACGAAAATCGCCAGAATAGTCCAGATGAAATCGAGGACCAGGAGACTCTTATAGCATTCTTCTCCTAATTTTATAACTGTATTTTAGGTTCCGCGTCAGTTTTCACACACTATCCATCGTCTTGTTCGAAAATACGGATTTCGGTCCATTTTTGTCGGGTGGTCCCAAAAAGTCCAGATGAAATCGAGGACTGAGAAACCCTTAAAACATTCTTCTTCTAAATTTATAAATGTGATTCGGTTTCCGCGTCACATTTCAAACAATAGCCATCATCGTGTTCAAAAATATGGACCAGGAGACTCATATAACATTCTTCTCCTAAATTTATAATTGTGTTTCGGGTTCCACGTCAATTTTAAAACACACTATCCATCGTCTTATTTGAAAATACGAATTTGGATTCATTTTTGTCGGGTGGTACTAAATTGCCCAGATTTCCTAAATATATAGCAGTGTTTCGGGGTTCGCGTCAGATTTCAAACACTACGCATCGTCTGGTTTGAAAATACAGATTTGGGTCCATTTTTGTCGAGGGATACGAAACTCGCCCGAAATGTTCAGATGAAATCGAGGACCGAGAGTCTCTTATAGCATTCTTCTTCTAAATTTATAACTTTGCTTCTATTTCGACGCCAGATTTCAAACACTAGCCATCATCTTGTTCGAAAATACGGATTTCGATTCATTTAAGTCGGGTGGTACAAAAATCGCCTGAAATGTCCCGATGAAATCGAGGACCAGGAGACTCTTATAACATTCTTCTCCTAAATTTATAATTGTGTTTCAGGTTTTGCGTCAGATTTCAAACACTAGCCATCGTCTGGTCCGAAAATATAGATTTTGGTCCATTTTTGTAAAGGGATACGAGAATCGCCCGAAAAGTCCAGAGGAAATCGAGGACCGAGAGACACTTATAGCATTCTTCTTCTAAATTTGTAAATGTGATTCGGGTTCCGCATCAGATTTCAAACACTAGCCATCATTTGGTTCAAAAACACAAATATTGGTCGAATTTCGTTTGGTGGTACGAAAATCGCTGCAAATGTCCAAATGAAATCGAGGACCAGGAGACTCTTATAGCATTCTTCTCCTAAATTTATAAATGTGTTTCGGGTTTTGCCTCAGATTTCAAACAATACTCATCGTTTGCTACTAAAATATGGATGTCGGTCCATTTTTGACGGGTAGTACGAAAATCGCCGAAATGTCCAGATGAAATCGAGGACCGAGAGACCCTTATAGAATTCTTCTCCTAAATATATAACAGTGTTTCAGGTTTTGCGTCAGAATTCAAACACTAGCCATTGTTTAGTCAAAAAATATAGATTTTGGTCCATTTTTGTCGAGGGGTACGAAACTCGCCCGAGAAGTCCCTATGAAATCGAGGACCGAGAGTCCCTTATATCATTCTTCTTCTAAATTTGTAACTATGTTTCGGTTTCCGCATCAGATTTCAAAAAAACATCCATCATCTTGTTCAAAAATACGAATTTCGGTCTATTTTTAGTTAGGTGGTACGAAAATCGTCGGAAACGTCCAGGTGAAATTGAGGACTGGGAGACCCTTATACCATTCTTTCCTCAAATTTAATAACTGTGTGTCGGGTTCCACATCAAATATCAAACACTAGCCCTCGTTTGGCCCGAAAATACAGATTTCGTCCATTTTTGTTTCGGTGGTACGAATTTCTCCCGAAAAGTCTAGAAGAAATCGAGGACCGAGAGAAACTTATAGCATTCTTCTCCTAAATGTATAATAGTGTTTCGGGTTCGGCGTCAGATTTCAAATACTAGCCATCGTCTGACAAAAATGCTATTATTTGAAATCTGACGCGGAAACTGAAACACAATTATAAATTTAGAAGAAGAATGCTATAAGGGACTCTCGGTCCTTGATTTCATCTGGACCTTTTGGGGGAGTTTCGTATCCCTCGACAAAAATAGACCAAAATCTGTATTTTTGGACTAGAAGATGGCTAGTGTTTGAAATCTGACGGGGAACCTGAAACATTGTTATATATTTAGGAGAAGAATGTTATAAGGGTCTCTCGGTCCTCGATTTCATCTAGACTTTTCAGGAGATTTTCGTACCACCCGACAAAAAAATGGACGAACCAGACGATGGTTAGTTTGTTAAGTCTGACGTGGAACCCGAAATACTGTTATAAATTTAAGAGAATAATGCAATAAGGGTTTCCCAGTCCTCTAATTCATTTGGACTTTTCGGGCGATTTTCGTACCACTCGACAAAAATTGACCGAAATATGAATTTTCGGAAAAGACGACGGCTTGTATAAGAATTGTGACGCGGAACCCGAAACACAGTTATAAATTTAGAAGAATAATGCTATAAGATTCTCGTGGTCCTCGATTTCATCTGGACATTTCGGGTGTTTTTCGTACCACCCGACTAAATTGGACCGAAATTTGTAATTTTGAACAAAACAATGGCAAGTGTTTGAAATTCAACACGGAACTCGGAAAGCAGTTATAAATTTATGAGAAGAATGTTATAAGGGTCTCTCGGACCTCGATTTCTTCTGGAGTTTTCGGCGATTTTCGTACTACTCGACAAAATTTGACCAAAATCTGTATTTTCAAACTAGACGATGGCTAGTGTTTTAAATCTGACGCGGAACCTGAAAGACTGTTATATATTTAGGAGAAGAATGTTAATAGGGTCTCTCGGTCCTCGATTTCATCTGGACTTTTTCGGTGATTTTCGTACCACCCTCTACAAAAATGGACAAAAATTTGTATTTTCGTACCAGACAAAGGCTAGTGTTTGAAATCTGATGCGGAACCCGTAATACTGTAATACATTTAGTAGAAGAATTCTATAAGGGTCTCCCGGTCCTCGATTTCATTTGGACTATTTAGACGATTTTCATACCACCCAGAAAAAAAGGACAGAAATCCGTATTTTCAAACAAGACGATGGATAGTGTTTGAAATCTGACGCAGAACCCGAAACATTGTTATAAATTTAGGAGAAGAATGCTATAACAGTCTCCTGGTCCTCAATTTTATCTAGACATTTCAGGCGATTTTTGTACCACCTGACTAAAATGGATCCAAATCCGTATTTTCGAACAAGATGATGGCTTGTGTTTGAAGTATGACGCTGAAATTGAAACACAGTTATTAATTTAGAAGAAGAATTCTATAAGGGACACTCGATCCTCGTCTTCATCTGAACCTTTGGGGCGAGTTTCGTACCCCTCGACAAAATTGGACCAAAGTCTGTATTTTCAAACTAGACAGTGGCTAGTCTTTGAAACCTAACGAAGAACTTGAAACACTGTTATATATTTGGGAGAAGAATGTTAAGAGGGTATCTTGTCCTCGATTTCATCTAGACTTTTCGGGCGGTTTTCGTACCACCCGACGATGGTTAGTTTTTTAAATATGACGTGGAACCTGAAATACTGTTAAAAAATTTGGAGAAGAATGCAATAATAGTTACCTAGTCCTCAATTTCATTTGGACTTTTCGGGTGATTTTTGGTACCAGCAGACAAAAATGGACCGAAATCTGTATATTTGGACCAGAGGATGGCTTTTATTAGAAATGTGACGCGGAACCTGAAACACTGTTATAAATTTAGAAGAAGAATGCTATACGAGACTCCTGGTCCTACTGTTTGGGAGATTTTCATACCCCTAAGGGTCTCTCGATCCTCGATTTCATATGGATTTTTTGGGCGATTTTCATACCCCTAGACAAAAATTGACCAAAATCTGTATTTTTTTACTAGACCATTGCTACTGTTTGAAATCCGACCCGGAACCCGAAACACGGTTATATATTGTAAGACATATGCCTCCTTGATCATGATTTTGATATAATTTCCAAACATACAATGTATATGCATCATTTGATGGATCTAATGATTTGAATTGAGAAACATTTCAGGCAAATAATCAAACACTACACACTTGGACAAAACTTGAAACTCAAACAATCAAGCAAAGATGGATGATGTCCTACAAGGCTTGAAGACTGATGTATAAAAGTGTCTAGTGTTAATAGGGTCAATTAGGTAGACTTAATCATAATGAGTTCTCATATAGTATTTGCCAATGAAATCATAAAATAAGTTTTTAATCAATCAAGTAATAAATCAATTGATAAATCAATTGAGCAATCGATTGTCTGACTCACAAAATAAAGGTTTCACTAAGTTAATCGATTGGGATATCGATTACTTAAAGGTTTTATCAAAACCTGTGTTCTGTGGTTAAACAAATCAATTGGACAATAGATTTGCACATCAATTAAGTAATCGATTTTTTGATTCACAGAACCAAGCTCATACTAAGTCAATCGATTGGCAAATCGATTTTGAAAATACTTTTTCATCAGACATGTGTTTTGTGATCAACGAAATCGATTGGACAATCAATTGAAATAAGTTTCTTAAGTTGCAAGCTTTGCACTAATCGATTAGATAATCGATTGATAGATGTTTCTTAAGCTGCAAGCTTTGTATTAATCGATTAGATAAGCGATTGATAGATGTTTCTTAAGTTGCAAGCTTTGCATTAATTGGTTAGGTAATCGATTGAAAGAATGAACTGGTTAATCATTTATCAGAAACATATTGCATAATCGATTGGCACATCTATTTCAACTAAACAGCTAAGCTACTGTAACAAGCCAAATCGATTGGCAAATCGATTGGAGTAAAACATTTTTTAGTCACTGTGACCAGCCAAGTCGATTGACAAATCGATTGGAGTAAAAGATCTTAGTAACTGTGACCAGCCAAGTCGATGGACGAATCGATTGAAGTAAAATGTTTGAGTTACAGGGAGAGTTTAGCCCATTGCCAAATCGATTATGTTAATAAATGAATCGAATGAGTAATCGATTGTTTTGATCTCGTTGTTTGAAAAAAACAAGTATAATCAATTAGTCAATCGATTATGATACAATTTGAGTATTAGTTTCTGATAAGTGCATTAAAAGGATCGATTAGGAAATTGATTAGTTCTTATATTTTCAAGATTCAAGAAAAACAAGACACGCGATAATCGATTAGGTAATCGATTAAGCTGATATCAAACTTTAATAAAATCGATTACGAAATCGATTTATATGATGTTTTTCTTAAAATATATAAATTGAATCAATCAGAATTTTGAATAACAATCATAACACTTTTTCAAAAACACAGAAAACTGAAAAACACCTTGAGAGAAAAATTGTTTCAACACACAAATACTCATTGGCTAAATACTTTTGTGTGAGATCTTACATTGTGATTGAGTCAAATTTTCTTAGTCTTCTTTAATTATTTGTGAAAGAACAATTTATGTAATTGAAGTTTTGGAAATCCAGTAGTGTACACTGGTGGTTATCATTTAGGATACTTGTGCTCATCTAAATGAAACCTCAGCTTGATCTCGCTAGAGTTTGACGAGTAACTCTTAGGGATAGGTTGGTATTGTGATAGAAGTGGTTGTGAGTTGGATGGATAGGTTGTGACGCTGGAAAGTCTGTAAAAATATTCCTCAAATCATTCTAGTGAAAGGCTGAAATGTGTTGTATATTTCAGGACTGGATGTAGGTTATCAAAGTGATAGCCGGTCCAGTATAAAAATCTCTTGGTGCACTATTTCCTCTCTCTCTTTACTTTTCATATTGATCTTGCATGTGATTGTAAACTTCCGCTTTGAATAAACTGTTTGAATCTTTTACTGTTAAATTAGGAATTAATATTAAACAAGTTGGTTTGATATTAATTCATGACTTAGGAAAGAATTAGATTATCTTGTTGATAATATTGTATAAAATTTCCTAAGGATAGAAGTCATATAACCAACAATTGGCATCAAGAGCCTGATCTTTTAGACTAGTTCTCAAAAAGAAAATGACTTCTATTGAATTTCTGGGTGAAGGGGCATCTTTAACTAGACCCCCTGCTTTTAATGGGTCAGCCTACATGTACTGGAAAGAGAGGATGCTCATCTTTCTAGAGACATGTGGGCTTGATATCTTAGAAGCAGTGGAAAATGGTCCCTATGTGCCTAAACTTGCAGGCCCTGAGGGATCATCCATCATCATCAAACCAAGAGCTGATTGGTCTGATGATGACAAAAAGAAAGTTGGCTATAATGCAAAGGCCAAGAATATAATAACCTCTGCTTTGAGTGCTGATGAATTTTTAAGGGTGTCAAACTGCAAAACTGCAAAGGAAATGTGGGACACACTTCAGGAAACTCATGAAGGCACAACAAATGTCAAAAGGGCCAGAACAAATACTCTAATGCATGAGTATGAACTTTTCAACATGAAGAAGGATGAGTCAATCAATGACTTGCAGACAAGGTTCACTCATATCATCAACAATCTACATGCTCTAGGAAAAATTATGGACAATGAGCAACAAATAGGAAAAGTAATGAGGTGCTAGACAAGAGAATGGCAACCCAAGATCACTGCCATTGCTGAATCAAAGGACCTTGCAAGATATGAATGAACATTTGAAAAAAGAATCACATGATAAACTCACTAGTTGTATTGAACTTGAAAGAAAGGTTGAATCATTAAAAACTGATTTAGCTAAATTTACTAGTAGTAAAAACAACCTAAATGTTCTTCTTGGGAATCAAAGGAATCATAATGAAAAATCTGGAATTGGCTATAGACAAAACAGGAATGCTAAACAGAACCATAAATTTGTTAAATCAAAGCAAATGCATGATATCTTCATTAAACCAACTCATAATTCATCCTCTGCTTTTTCATGTCATTTCTATTGTAAAAAGGGACATATATCTTACAATTGTAAATTGAAAAAGCTTGCTAATAAGGGATGGAAACAAATTTGGAAAATAAAGAAACCTATGATTGAAACTAACCCTCAAGGACCCAATTTAAATTGGGTACCTAAAACCAAAGTTTAATTCTGTATTGCAGATGTGCTTGACATCCAAAACACACTCATGGTATCTAGATAGTGGATGTTCCAAGCACATGACAGGAGACAAATCAAAATTCTTGTCTCTCAATTCAAAAAATGGTGGATATGTAAAATATGGTGACAACAACAAAGGTAAAATACTTGGTGTTGGAGACATAGGAAGTGAATCAACTGTAGTTATCAAGGATGTTCTATATGTCAAAGGTTTGAAACACAACTTTCTTAGATAAAAGCATGAAATTGGTAGGTGAAAGAGTAAACAACATATACATCATTAATTTTGATTCTTTACCTGTAAATGATATCTGCTGTTTATTATCTAAGTCTGATGAAGACTGGTTGTGGCATAAGAGAATTGCTCACATACACATCAATCATCTTAACAAACTAGTTAGTAACAACTAGTGCTAGGTCTTCCCAACAGAACTTTTCAAAAGAAAAAATTATGTGACTCTTGTGAGAAAAGTAAGTTAGTTAAGTCCTTTTTCCCCTCAATAGACTTAGTACAAACTGATAGAGTTCTACAATAATTCATATGGATCTGTTCGGTCTATCTCAAGTAAAAAGCTTTGGAGGAAATCGGTATGGTTATGTGTTAGTTGATGATTACTCTAGATATACATGGACCTATTTTCTGTCTCACAAAAGTGATGCCTTCTCAATTTTCAAAAAATTTGCAAATCAAGTTCAAAATGAGAAGAATCAGAAAATAGTTTCCATTAAAAGTGATCATGGTGGAGAATTTCAAAATGAGTCTTTTGATAACTATAGTGATCAAAATGGAATTCACCAGATGTACTCAGCCCCAAGAACACAACAGAATGGAGTTGTAGAAAGGAAGAATAGAGCTCTAGAAGAACTTGCTAGAACAATGATAAATGACTCTAAGCTTCCTAAATACTTTTGGACTGATGCAAATAAATACAGCTGCTCATGTGATGAATAGAGTTCTCATTAGGCCTATCCTTAGAAAAACACCCTATGAACTATACAAAGGTAGAAACCAAATATTGCCTATTTTAGAGTCTTTGGATGCAAGTGTTTTGTATGAATAATGGAAAAGAGCATCTAGGGAAATTTGACTCTAAGGCAGATGAGGGAATATTTCTAGGATATTCACAATCTAGTAAGGCCTATAGGATCTACAATAAGAGAACCAAAACTATAGAGGAATCTGTTCATGTAAAATTTGATGAAAATGTTTACCAAAAACTTGAACAGTACCCCTCTTATAGTTAATGATTCTCTTGATGAATGTGTAGAATTTAGATCCAAAAAAACCAAATAAAACAGTGCCTCCAACTGACATTGAGTACATAGAACCTATTAGGGAAGATGACTTACCTAAGGAATGGAGATTCAACAAAAACCATCCTATTGACAACATCATAAGAGAAATTTCTAAAGGGGTTGCTACTAGAAAATCCCTTAGACAATTCTGCAATTTTACAGCCTTTGTTTCTCAAGTAGAACCTAAGAATATAAAGGAAGCTCTCTTAGACAATGATTGGATAATTTCCATGCAAGAAAAGCTTAATCAATTTGAGAGAAACAAAGTGTGGATCCTAGTTCCTAAACCAGAAGACAAACATGTCATTGGAACTAGATGGGTGTTTAGGAATAAGATGGATGAGAATGGGGTAATAACAAGGAATAAGGCTAGACTATTTGCTAAAGGTTACAACCAGGAGGAAGGTATTGATTATGATGAAACCTATGCTCATGTAGCCAGATTATAAGCAATTAGGATTCTGCTTGCTTATGCTTGCATAATGGACTTTAAATTGTATCAAATGGATGTAAAGAGTGTTTTTCTAAATGGAGACATCCAAGAGGAGGTTTTTGTTAGTCAAACTCCAGGATTTGAGGATCCTGATTTTCCAAACCACGTTTCTAAACAAACAAAAGCCCTCTATGGATTGAAACAAGCTCCAAGAAGCTTGGTATGAAAAGCTCAGCAATTTCCTCATACAGCAAAATTTTTTAAGAGGAAATGTTGATAAAACATTCTTTATAAAGAGAAAGGGAAAACACAGTCTGCTTGTCCAAATTTATGTTGATGACATAATTTTTGGATCCACAAACAGTAAACTTTGCAAAGAATTTGAAAATACAATGAAAGGAAGATTTGAAATGTCCATTATGAGAGAATTAACTTACTTCTTGGGATTTCAAATCAATCAAAGCAAGAATGGTATTTTCGTAAGTCAAACCAAATACTGTAATGATCTATTAAAGAAGTTTGGCTTTGATAAATTTAAATCCATTGATACACCCATGAGTCAAGTTTGTCATTTAGATAGAGATGAAAAGGGAAAACATGTAGATGTGACAATGTTTAGAGGCATGATAGGTTATTTACTATATCTTACAGCTAGTAGACCTGACATTATGTTTAGTGTTTGCATGTGTGCAAGATACCAAGCCAATCCTAAGGAATCCCATTTAAGTGCAGTCAAAAGAATTTTTAGATATCTAATAGGAACCAAAAATCTAGGTTTGTGGTATCCTAAGGGCTCAACTTGTACTCTAGTTCGCTATTCTGATTTTGCTGGTTGCAAATTAGATAGAAAAAGTACATCTTGTACTTGCCATCTATTAGGGAATTCACTTGTATCTTGGCATAGCAAGAAACAAAATAGTGTTGCACTTTCAACAGCTGAGGCTGAATATATAGCTGCTTGAAGCTGTTGTGCACAAATTTTATGGATGAAACAACACCTTTCTGACTTTGGTATTGATCTTGGAATTGTGCGAATCATGTGTGACAACACTAGTGCCATAAATATTACAAAAAATCATGCTATGCACTCTAGAACAAAGCATATAGAGATTAGACATCATTTCATTAGAGATCAATACCAAAATGGTAATATCATGCTTGATTATGTTAATACATCTGATCAATTAGCGGATATATTTACCAAAGCCTTACCCAAGGAAAGTTTCTTCTATATTAGAATGAAACTTGGTATTATGGATCAAAATGAAATATGATCCCTGTGAAAAATCGATTGAGACATCGATTATCCTGTGACAAAATAGAAAATCACCATTACCAAATCGATTGCATAATCGATTTATGCTACATAAGTGTCTTAATTGTCTAAGTCACAAACACGATAATCGATTTCATAATCGATTTAGTAATCTCGGATATCAAAAATGCTGAAGTATACATCAATATAATCGATTGATAAATCGAAGGATGATTTGGAAAATCTTTTTAAAGAATCAATTTCATAATCGATTATTTGTTTCAAGACATCCACATATGTGAGAAATTTTCCAAAGTCCAACCCGAGCATTGATTAGGTAATTGATTGTGTCAAATTATGAAAAATCTGAGCCAAATGAGTCGATTTGGAAGTCGATTGAAATCCCTGTATGGTCAATATCTTCAAGATAATCGATTTGGAAATCGCTGCCGCTATGAGAAGTTGTTCAGAACTGATAAGGAAATCGATTTGGACATCGATTTATCAATTGAACAATCACTTAAAAATCGATTTGGGAGTCGATTTACAATACGACTGTTGGAGAAAAACTAGTCGTTGGAGGCAGTTGTAATGGAATACTTTCATTTTTCCTCCAATAACGGTAACAAAGTCGATTGGACAATCAATTATTTGTACGCAAATGTGAAATAAAATCGATTGAGAAATCAATTCTGAACAGTTCTATATAAATCCCTAAATCGATTTCTCAACCCATTTTCACTATCAGTTCACATTTTCTCTCCCAAACTCGAATTTTTCTGTGCCTTAATCCTTCTCAATCTTCTCAAACATCTCAAATTTCCAAAATCTTTCAAATGGAAAGAGTAAAGCAGACTAGTGAAAAACCTCAATCATCTTCTTCAAAATCTGTTTCCCTAGATTCTTTTTCAACATCAAGTGGAAGAACACCCTCTCCTCAACCTCCTTCCCCTCCTGCTAAGAGAGTCTCAATACCTACTCATAAGGTATTAGCAAAAGATAAAGGGAAGGCTATTGCAACTAATCAAGGAACAACAAAAAAGAGGAAGGGCACAACCAAGTGCTGAACAACCTGAGCTAGCTGAAACCCAATCTGAGGTTTTGGTTAAGTTGCTGGAATTGATGGAGTCCCAGGCTGCTCACAATGCTAGGGTAGAAGCCTCTCTTAGGAAACTCCAAGCAACTTTAAACTCAGTGGTTCAAGATGTTGCTGCCATCCCAGAACACTTGGGTCTCAAAATGTCTTTTGAAGACATTGTTGACATTGGCAATCAAGCAACTGAAGAACCAAATCCTACCAACCTAGATAGTACTGAACCTCATGGCGAGGAGACACTTGCTGAGGCTAATACAGCAGTCTCTACTCTCTCCATTGGTGATAATGAGGAGCAGCCCTAGATTAGTTGTTTAGCATTTTGTTTTCGTTGTTGCTTTGTAATGTTTTTGTATATATCTTATGATAGCTTTTTGATTAATCATTCTCTCTTGTATATCTTTTTGAATTCAATGACAAAACGGGGAGATTGGTATCAAATTTAACTTGTGCTATTGCTCTGATTGACAATTCTGATATTAACTGATAATGTACTCTGATATAGCAAATTCATGTGCTTATGCATTGTACTCTGAAAGCACTGATAATGCTCTGATACTGCGCTTTGATATACCAAACTTAAAAAAGTTTAAATTGAATGCTCTGATATTGAATGATATCATTATGCGCTGATATTAAAAGATCTTATGTGCTCTACACGGTATGCTCTGATATCAAAGTTGAATAAATGAAGTACTGTTGTGCTCTGAAACTGCTTATGTACTCTTATGTTGAATCTGTTAAGTGTACTCTTATAACAAATTTTAATAAGCTCTAATACTCTGATTTTAATAAATTTGAATAGCAAGCTATGATATCAAAATCTGATACCAAATTTGAAATGAATCATAAATTCTAAAATTCAGGGGGAGATTTTAAATAATAGTTATTATTATAAAGTTATAAACTCAAGGTTAAATTGTATGTTTGTCATTTAATCAAAAAGGGGGCGATTGTAAGACATATGCCTCCTTGATCATGATTTTGATATAATTTCCAAACATACAATGTATATGCATCATTTGATTGATCTAATGATTTGAATTGAGAAACATTTCAGGCAAATAATCAAACACTACACACTTGGACAAAACTTGAAACTCAAGCAATCAAGCAAAGATGGATGATGTCCTACAAGGCTTGAAGACTGATGTATAAAAGTGTCTAGTGTTAATAGGGTCAATTAGGTAGACTTAATCATAATGAGTTCTCATATAGTATTTGCCAATGAAATCATAAAATAAGTTTTTAATCAATCAAGTAATAATTGATCAATTGATAAATCAATTGAGCAATCGATTGTCTGACTCACAAAATAAAGGTTTCACTAAGTTAATCGATTGGGATATCGATTACTTAAAGGTTTTATCAAACCTGTGTTCTGTGGTTAAACAAATCAATTGGACAATAGATTTGCACATCAATTAAGTAATCGATTTTGTGATTCACAGAACCAAGCTCATACTAAGTCAATCGATTGGCAAATCGATTATGAAAATACTTTTTCATCAGACATGTGTTTTGCGATCAACGAAATCGATTGGACAATCAATTGAAATAAGTTTCTTAAGTTGCAAGCTTTGCACTAATCGATTAGATAATCGATTGATAGATGTTTCTTAAGCTGCAAGCTTTGTATTAATCGATTAGATAAGCAATTGATAGATGTTTCTTAAGTTGCAAGCTTTGCATTAATTGATTAGGTAATCGATTGAAAGAACGAACTGGTTAATCATTTATCAAAAACATATTGCATAATCGATTGGCACATCGATTTCAACTAAACAGCTAAGCTACTGTAACAAGACAAATCGATTGGAGTAAAACATTTTAGTCACTGTGACCAGCCAAGTCGATTGACAAATCGATTGGAGTAAAAGATCTTAGTCATTGTGACCAGCCAAGTCGATTGACGAATCGATTGAAGTAAAATGTCTGAGTTACAGGGAGAGTTTAGCCCATTGCCAAATCGATTATGTTAATAAATGAATCGAATGAGTAATCGATTGTTTTGATCTCGTTGTTTGAAAAAAAACAAGTATAATCAATTATACAATTTGTCAGTTTCTGATCGATTCTGATATTTTCACAATAATCGATTAGGTAATCGTATCAGATTTCTGATAAATTATGGAAAATACAATCATAACACTTGTGTGAGAGAAAAATCTTACATTTTGTGATTGAGTCTTACATTGTGATTTCAAATCTTAGTCTTCTTTAATTATTTGTGAAAGAACAATTTCTGTAATTGAAGTTTTGGAAATCGAGTAGTGTACACTGGTGGTTATCATTTAGGATACTTGTGCTCATCTAAATGAAACCTCAGATTGATCTCGCTAGAGTTTGACGAGTAACTCTTAGGGATAGGTTGGTATTGTGATAGAAGTGGTTGTGAGTTGGATGGATAGGCTGTGACGCTGGAAAGTCTGTAAAAATATTCGTCAAATCATTCTAGTGAAAGGCTGAAATTTGTTGTAGATTTCAGGACTGGATGTAGGTTATCAAAGTGATAGCCGAACCCGTATAAAAATCTCCTGGTGCACTATTTCCTCTCTCTCTTTACTTTTCATATTGATCTTGCATGTGATTGTAAACTTCCGCTTTGAATAAACTGTTTGAATCTTTTACTGTTAAAATAGGAATTAATATTAAACATGTTGGTTTTGATATTAATTCATCACTTAGGAAAGAATTAGATAATCTTGTTCATAATATTGTTTAAAATTTCCTAAGGATAGAAGTCATATAACCAACATATATTAAGGAGAAAAATGATATAAGGGTCGCTCAGTCCTTGATTTCATCTGGACTTTATGGGCGATTTTCGTACCACACGACAACAATGGTCTGAAATCTGTATTTTCGAACACGACCATGTATGGGGTTTGAAATATGACGCATAACGCGAAACACTGATTTATATTTAAGATAAGAATGCTGTAAGGGTCTCTCGGTCCTCGATTTTTGTAATGGACCGAAATCTGTATTTTCGGACCAGACGAGGGCTAGTGTTTGAAATTTGACGCGGAACCCAAAACATAGTTATAAATTTAGGAGAAAATGCTATAAGTGTCTTCTGGTCCTCGATTTCATATGGACATTTCGTGGAATTTTCGTGCGACCCGACTAAAATGGATTGATATACGTATTTTTGAACAAGATAATGAATAGTGTTTGAAATCTGACGTAGAACCCGAAACACATTTATAAATTTAGAAGAAGAATGCTATAAGGGTCTCTCAGTTCTCGATTTCATATAGACTTTTCAGGCGATTTTTGTACATCTTGACAAAAATGGACCAATATTTGTATTTTCTGACTAGACGAGGGCTAATGTTTAAAATATGACACAGAACCTGAAACACTGTTATATATTTAAGTGAAGAATGCTATAAGGGTCTCCAAGTACTCGATTTCATATGGACGTTTCGGTCGATTTTCGTACCACACAAAAAAATGGACCGAAATCCGTATTTTCGAACAAGACGATGGATAGTGTTTGAAATCTAACGTCGAACCCAAAACACTATTATAAATTTAGGAGAAGAATAATATAAGAGTCTCTTGGTCCTCGATTTCATCTGGACATTTCGGGCGATTTTATTTCCACCTAACAAAAATTGGCGGAAATCTGTATTTTCGGACCAAACAAGGGCTAGTGTTTGAAATTTGAAGCAGAACCCAAAACACAATTATAATTTTTGGAGAAGAATGCTATAAGGGTCTCCCAGTACTCAATTACATCTGGACTTTTCGGGCGAGTTTCGTACTCCTCGACAAAAATGGACCAAAATATGTATTTTCGGACTAGACGATGGCTAGTGTTTGAAATCTGAAGCGGAACCTGAAACACAGTTATATATTAAGGAGAAGAATGCTATAAGGGTTTCCTGGTCATCGATTTCATTTGTACTTTTGGATCGATATTCGTAACACACGCCAAAAATGGACCGAAATCTGTATTTTCGAACTAGAAGAGGGTTAGTGTTTGAAATTTGACGCGGAACATGAAATACTTTTATAAATTTAGGAGAAGAATGCTATAAGGGTTTCCCGGTCCTCAATTTCATCTGGACTTTTCTGGCGATTTTCGTACCACCCGACAAAAATGGATAGAAATCTGTATTTTCGAACAAGACGATGGCTAGTGTTTGAAATCGGACGTTGTGAAGATATTATCAGGACTTTTGTATCAAAACTAGAGGTATTATATGGAATCTGAAACACTTTTGTATCAAAACACATTTATGGAATCTAAAACACATTTATCTCGATCCTCGATTTCATTTGGACTTCTCGTGCAATTTTCATACCACCAGACTAAATGGATTGAAATCCGTATTTTCGGACCAGACGATGGCTAGTGTTTGAAATTTGACATGGAACCTGAAGTACAGTAATAAATTTTGAAGAAGAATGCTATAAGGGTCTCTCGGTTGGCGATTTCATTTGGATTTTTCTGGCGATTTTTGTACCCCTCATAAAAAATGGACAAAAATCTCTATTTTCGGACCAAACGATGGCTAGTGTTTGAAATTTGACCCGGAGTCTGAAACACTGTTATGAAATGCTGACTCGGTCCTCGATTTTATCTGGTATTTTTGAACAAAACAATGGCTAGTATTTAAAATCTGACACGGAACTCGGAAAACAATTAAAAATTTAGGAGAAGAATGCTATAAGGGTCTCTCGGTCCTCGATTTCATCTAGACTTTTCAGGCGATTTTCTTACCCCTCGACAAAAATGGACCGAAATCTGTATTTTCGGACTAGACGATGGCAAGTGTTCGAAATATGGCGCAGAACTTACAAACCGGTAATAAATTTTGGAGAAAAATGCTATAAGGGTTTCCTGGTCCTCGATTTCATCTGGCCTTTTCAGTCGATTTTCATACCACCCGACTAATATGATCCGAAATTCGTATTTTCGAAAAAGACAATTGCTAATGTTTGAAATCTGAGGTGAAACCCGAAACTCAATTATAAATTTCGGAGAAGAATGCTATAAGGGTCTCCTGGTCCTCGATTTCATCTGGTCTTTTCGGGCGATTTTCGTACCACCCGATAAAAATGGACCGAAATTCGTATTTCCGGACCAGACGATGGCTAGTGTTTGAAATCTAGTTCGAAACCCGAAACAGAGTTATAAATTTTGGGCCGAAATTCGTATTTTCGAACAAGATGATTATTGTGATTGAAATATGACGCAGAAACAGAAACACAATTATAAATTTAGAAGAAGAATGCTATAAGGGTCTCTCGGTCCTCGATTTGATATGGACTTTTTGGGCGATATGCGTACCCCTCCACAAAAATGGACCGAAATCAATATTTTCGAACCAAACGATGGCTAGTATTTGATATTTGACGCGAAACCCGAAACATTGTTATGTATTTAGAAGAAGAATGCTTTAAGGTTCTCTAGGTCCTCGATTTCATCTGGATTTTTCGGGCGATTTTCATACCGCCAGACTAAATTGGACCGAAATCCGTATTTTTGAACAAGACGATGGCTTGTGTTTGTATTCCGACTCGGAACCCGATACACAGTTATAAATTTAGATGAAGAATGTTATAATGGTCTCTCGGTCCTCGATTTCATCTGGACTTTTCGAGCAATTTTCGTACCCCTCGACAACAATGGACCAAAATCTGTATTTTCAGACAAGACGATGGCTAGAGTTTGAAATCTTACCCGATATGAGAAACATTGTTATATATTTAAGAGAAGAATGATATAAGGGTCACCCGAACAAGAATGCTCTAAGAGTCTTTCGGTCCTCGATTTCATCTGGAGTTTTCAGGCGATTTTCGTACCACATAACAAAAAAAAGACCGAAATATGTATTTTCGGATTAGACGAGGGCTAGTGTTTGAAATTTGACCCGGAATCTGAAGCTCAGTTATAAATTTTGGAGAAGAATGCTTTAAGGGTCACCTGGTCCTCGATTTCATCTGGTCTTTTCAGGTGATTATCGTACCACCTGATAAATATGGACCGAAATTTGTATTTTTGGACTAGACGATGGCTAGTGTTTGAAAATCTAACGCAAAACCCAAAACTCAATTATAAATTTAGGAGAAGAATGCTACAAGAATCTTCTTCTCCTTGATTTCACCTAGACTTTTAGGGCAGTTTTCTTTCTCCTTGACAAAAATGGACCAAATTCTGTATTTTCGAAGCAGAAGATAGCTAGTGTTTGAAATCTGTCGCGGAAACCGAAACACAGTTATAAATTTTGGATAAGAATGCTATAAGGGTTTCCCAGTCCTCGATTCACTACGCCAAAAATGACATTTAACAGCGCCCATTTTACAGCGCTTGCTAAACACAAGCGCTGTTGTAATTATATTTTAAAAAATAACGGAACCTATTACATCGCTTTTGATTCAAAGCGCTGTAAAACAAGCGCTGTAGTAGGTCATATAACGTTTGCGCATCACGTTATAAGGCTTTTACAGCGCTTGTCAAAAAAGCGTTGTAAAAGGAAGCGCTTTCGCGTATCAGTTACAGCGCTTTTTTCACAAGCGCTGTAAAACACATGCGCTTTCATTGAATTTAACTACCTATTACAGCGCTTTTTTCACAAGCGCTGTAAAACACATGCGCTTTCATTGAATTTAACTACCTATTACAGCGCTTTTTTCACAAGCGCTGTAAAATACATGCGCTTTCATTGAATTTAACTACCTATTACAGAGTTTTTTTCACAAGCGCTGTAAAATACATCTTTCAAATAATTATATACGTTGGAAACCCTCATATCCTCTACATCTTTCAAATAATTATATACGTTGGGAACCCTAATATCCTCTACGTACTGTGCGGCCATCTACGTTGTCTAAGGTATTTTTACACATAATCTGTTATGTTTTGTTACATATATATTAAATCTACTAAAAATTGTTATATATATATATATATTAAATCTCTTTTACACATGATCTGTTATGTTTTGAAATTGTCAAAAATTATCAAAAACGCATACCACATGATCTGTTCTGTTTTGAAATTGTTAGTTGATATTGGTTTCTTTTTGAAACTTGTTGATATGTTTTGAAAGCTTATTATTTTTGTTACTGCATTTATATAGGTGGTATAATATGGATAGGAAATGGATTTCAGCCAATCGATTGTCAAAAGAGTATGAAATTGGAGTGAAGGAGTTTGTTGAGTTTGCAGTGAAGAATGCAAAAGATGCAAATAGAGTAGTTTGTCCTTGTTTAAAATGTTGTTTCGGAAAACGTGTTAGAGAAGATGAATTAGAAGACATGGTGAGATACACATGTTGATCAAAGCTACACATGTTGGATAAGACATGGTGAGAAAAAAAAAGGAAACATTAATTTTGAGAATAATTCGACATATGCTTCAACTGACTTCGATACAGATACATATGAGCCGGACCGAGTTGATGAGATTGCAAAAGCAGTTGAAGAAGATCTTCGAGATTGTCCTAAAATGTTTGAAAGTTTGTTGAGTGATGCAGAGAAAGAATTATATAATGGTTGTACTAAATTCACAAGACTGTCAGCGATATTAAAGTTGTACAACTTAAAAGCGAGTAATGGATGGTCTGATAAAAGCTTTACAGAATTATTAACACTCATAAAAAGATATGTTGCCAGATGATAATGAACTTCTCAGTCAAACCTACGAGGCTAAACGGATTTTGTGTTCTATTGGAATGAGTTACGAAAGGATTCATGCGTGTCCTAACGATTGCATTTTATTTCGAAACGAATATGAACTACTTAAGGCGTGTCCGAAATGCAATGTCTCTCGATATAAGAAGAAAGAATCTACTCCAGCAAAAGTCGTGTGGTATTTTCCTATAATACCAAGATTTAGGCGCATGTTGTTGGATTTTGATCCTTTGATTCCTAATTTTGACATAATTAACAATTCAACAATGTTCATACAATACATGATAAATCTAATATTTGAATTGAGCAAGATTTCAGGAACAACAATCAAATCCTACACACTTGGAACATGTTGCTTGGAACACAAGAAATCAACAAAAGTTGACTTTTGACTGAAGCAAATCGATTGGGAAATCGATTTCATAACAAGGGTGTAAGGAAACACAACTGTTTGTGTTGGTATAATCGATTGGGCAATCGACTGACTGAATTAGAAATGAAAATTGCACAAGTCAGTAGCACCCCAGTTTTGAGGGTAATCGATTGACAAATCGATTATACATCTCACAAAGTAAACCTGATTGAAATACATCGATTGGGAAATCGATTGGACAAGTCACAGTGGTACCCCAGTTTTAATGGTAATCGATTGGCAAATCGATTGCTTAAATATCACTTGCAAAATAACTTTTCCTGTGACATACAAATCGATTGGACAATCTATGTTGTAAAATTTCAATCAAGTTAAATTTGGTTGCAATCGATTGGCAAATCGATTGAACTAAATCCCAGGTAAGAACGTTTTCAGACAAATACATACAAATCGATTGGCACGTCGATTAACATCAAAATAGCTGAGTCACTGACTTAAACACAATCGATTGGCAAATCGATTGACAGAACCTTTTGAAAACCCAAAGAACTCTGAGCGTGTGATCAAATCGATTTTAAGTATTTGTTAATCGATTATGAAGACTTGATAAATCAATTACGCAATCGATTGATATGTGTTTCAGTTTGAACATAACATCTACAATCGATTACGAAATCGATTCATATCAGTCTTAACATAATTACTGAAAATTGTTGTTTAAAGAATCGATTGGCAAATCGATTGGCTTATATAGTTTCAAGATTCAAGAAAAACAAGACACACGATAATCGATTGGCAAATCGATTAGACTGGTTTATCACTTTACGAAATCGATTGGTAAATCGATTGATTAATATGTTTTTTAGAAACTATGTAAACTGTCTTCAATCATTCTTTCAAAAATGATAACAATCTGAAATATACTTTGAATATTCTTGATATACAATAACACTTGGTTAATACACTGAGATTACTTTTTCAGATCAAAGAAAAAAAAATTATCAACAATCAATAAAAGAGCTGGAAAAGTGATCTTGAGAGAAAAGACAAAGTTCTGATGAACAATCTTTGAATATCCAGATTCGTGAGAAGAACACTGATCAAGATTGAAGACTGCTTTTTGTACTTCTGTTAATCTGTCTGTAACAATACTTTGAAACAAAACGAACGCTAGAAATCCAACTAGAAACTGGTGGCTACTTTCTTGGGTGAGAGGTCTCAACAAGAAAGAGTCGTACTTTGATTTTGTGTTAGACTGCCGAGTGTCTACAAGGATCAAAGGGTTGATAGAAAGCCAGCTAGAAACTGGTGGCTACTTTCTTGGGTGAGAGTGCTCAACAAGAAAGAGTCGCACTGTGATTCTGTGTTAGATTGACGAGTATCTACAAGGATCAGAGGGTGATCAATAGGAAAGAGATCATTAAGATAGATAGGTTTCGGGGAGGAAACTGGACAATCTGTAATTGATTCTTTCTATTGGAGAAGAAAATCTGAAATCCGTTTGGATTGTCAGGACTGGATGTAGGTTGTCAAGTTGATAACTGAACCAGTATAAATTCTTGGTGCAATCTTCTCTAACCCTTAACTCCTTTAATTTTCTATCTTGATATATTTGTATATGTGATTAATATTAGATGCATGTTAAACATATTCTGTGATAAGTAATATTGTTTAATCTGATAATTTGACTTGTATGCATCTTGGTTAATCTCATATCAATCTAACAGACCTTGCTAATCTTGTATGCCACAATTTAATTTCCGCTGTGTGTATGAAATTGATTTAATTTCATAAAGAACTGATACATTCTGATATATTCCGATTATTATGAGTTCGTACCAACCAACAATTGGCCTCAGAGCCTAACTTTTCGAGAGGTAACACTCATAAAAGCACTATGGCCTCAAACGATTTTCTGGGAGAATGCGCATCGTTAGCAAGACCTCCAGCTTTCAACGGAACAACTTATATGTACTGGAAGCACAAGATGCTAATCTTCTTGGAAGCCAGTGGCATAGACATCCTTGACGCTGTTGAAAACAGTCCATATATTCCCAAGATTGCAGGAACAAATGACTCAATGATTCTCAAGCCTAGAGCCGACTGGTCAGACGATGACAAGAAAAAGGTAGGTTATAATGCTAAGGCTAAGAACATTATAACATCTGCTCTTTGTGCAGAAGAATTCTTTAGAGTGTCAAACTGCAAGTCAGCAAAAGAAATGTGGGACATTCTTCAAGAAACACATGAAGGAACCACAGATGTGAAGAGAGCTCGCGTAAACACACTTATGCACGAATATGAATTATTCAGCATGAAAAAGGACGAATCCATCAGTGATCTGCAAACCAGATTCACACACATTGTGAATAATCTTCACGCATTGGGATAGCAAGTGGACAACGAACAGCAGATTGGAAAAATTTATGAGATGTCTAACCAGAGAGTGGCAGCCAAAAATAACAGCCATTGCAGAATCTAAAGATCTAGCAAAGATGACAACTGCAACTTTGTTTGGAAAATTAAGGGAACATGAAATGGAACTACATCGGCTGGACGAATCAGAAATGGAAATTAGGAAAAAGAAAGGATTATCCTTGAAGGTTCAAGCCCAGCAATCGAGGACTGAATCAGATAGCTGCTCAGATGAATCCAGTAGTGAAACTGAAGAGACTGAAATCGGGTCACTTGTCAAGAAATTTAAGAAGTTTTTGAAGAAGAAAGACAACAAATTCAGGAAGCCATCTAGCTCCAAGACTAGTGACAACAAGACAATTACATGCTATGAATGTGGTAAAACTGGTCATATCAAGTCTGACTGTCACAAGATGAAATACAAAAATAGGACTACAAATACTAAAGACAAGGAGCCAGCTCACAAAGCCAGAAGAGCATATATTGCATGGAGTGATAACGAACAATCCTCTGCCTCTTCTAATGAAGAAGAAGTCCATTTGTGTCTCATGGCAAATACCGATTCAGAATCAGAAAATGAGGTTAGTTCACAATCTAATCCAACATATGATGAGCTACAAGAAGCTTTCAATGAACTGCATGATGATTATGTGAATTCCATAAAACAGTTGTTAAGCACAAAGAAAATGCTTGAACAAATGAAAAATGAACATAAAGAAATTGAGAATTTATGTGAACAACTGAAAAAGGATTCACATGAAAAATCTGCAAAGTGCATTGAACTTGAAGATACTGTTGCATCATTAAAATCTGACTTATTGAAATTTGCTAAAAGTAAAGATAAACTTAATGTCATTCTTAGCAATCAAAGACATGTTCATGAAAAAATCTGGTTTAGGATATACACCAAATATACATGTTAAAAGAAATAAATATAGATATGGTATTGGTTATATGCAAACCAGAAATGTCAAACATGGTCAAAAATCTGCTATTGCCAAGAGTATGTATGACATCTTTACTAAACCAAACAAACATTCATCCTTTGATGGCAAATGTCATTTCTGTTGCAGAAAGGGACATTTTGTATCAAATTGCACATTTAAAAAAATTAGCCAATAGAGGATGGAAGCAAGTTTGGATAGCAAAGAAATCTGTGTTTGAAACTGACCCCCCAGGACCCACTTTGAATTGGGTACCTAGATCCAAAACTTAATTATTTTTGTAGGTGTGCTTGACATCCACCAAGCAAGGTTGGTATTTGAAAGTGGATGCTCAAGACACATGAAAGGAGACAAGTTTGAGAGTCTTGTCTTTAACATTAAATGAAGTTAACTGAAGAAAGTTTGGTCAACCAAGTTGTATTGATGACACAGGAAAAGAGTCAATGGCATTTAATCAGAAAGTTTTAAATCGATTGGGTAATCGATTTCACGTTTGTTCTTTGTTGTGTTGAAAATAATCGATTTGGGAATCGATTGTTTTAGCCCAGGATTTCAAAATTCAAAGATGTGTTGTGAAACATGCCCGAGCGTCGATTGGGAAATCGACTAATTCAGTATTCAACGTTTAGACAATCGATTTGGGAATCGATTAAGTAACTCTGGACATCGATTTGGACATCGATTAGAAATATTACCGTTGTGACTATTTCTCACTAGCCGTTGAGGGTCATTATTACCAAATCGATTGATGATCTCCAAAAAACGGTAACATAGTCGATTGAGCAATCGATTTACTTGTTCAAAGGTTTAAAAAGAAACAGGTCTAAATCGATTTCTTCACTGTTTATGTCCAGATTTCTATATTTCTTTCTCTGCTTCATCTTCTTCCTCTGTCTCTGCAACTGATATCTGCATTCAATCTGAACTCTATCTTCACTCATCTCTTCTATTTGCAACCATGGCTCGAGTGAAACAGACCCAAGCCCATACTCCTTCACCTTCATCATCTTCAACAAGTGGTACTCCTACACCGCCACCTACTGTGTCTAAAAGAATCTCAATTCCTACGCATAAGATCCTTGCCAAGGACAAGGGCAAGCAACCTGCACTGAATCAACAAGTATCTAAGAAAAGGAAGGAACCACCATCAGAGAAGCTCTTGGCTGATGCGATGAAAGAGATTGCTCAGAAGAAAAGAAGCCGGTTACATCACCCCCACCTAAGAAAACCCCTGCACCTAAGGATAAAGATGCAGAAGTCACCATTCCAGCAGAGTTTCTGAAAAGGAAAATCCATGAGGGCAGAACCCTGGATTTTGCCTACTTCGATACAGAAGGCTTCACATTCCAAGATCATTTGAGATTTCATGGTCTTGAAGGTTTTCTTTCATCTACTTTGGACAGTTATCCAAAATTGATAAGGGAGTTTTACGCAAACTTCAAACTCACTGATAAGGGATTCAAGACTCAGATTAAAGGTAAAAAGTTATCAATGACTTTTGAAGATTTTGCTGAACTGACAGGATTGCCATTCCACGGAACGTCTTTAGATGGCAGTTCTGATGCGGATGCAGCTGACGAAGGTTGGGAAGCATCATTGGACAGGCACACGGCAGTGAAAGATATCATGGTTGATGGTTTTGTTGAAACCATCTCATTGCCAATTGGACAGATGAAAGTACAGCAACGGATGCTCATGTACACAATAACAAGGATACTTGTACCGCGATCAGGAAATCACGCAGTGGTTCAGAAGCTTGATATTCTACTTTTATGGGGATTATCCAAAGAGCTACGGATGAGTTGGACCTGGATTGTGCTACGACATATGCTAGAAGCTTCGCAAAGTAAAATTATGTTGCCGTATCCACAGCTGATCACGAAGATACTTAAACATTTCAAGGTGTCTTTTGTGAATGATGAATCTGCTAAGACAACCCTCATCTTCGGTGAAGCAATTGTAAATCAGATGAAATTGAAGAAAGTGAATGGCATTTGGATTAGGACAATGCCAAATGTTGAGCCAACTCCTCCACAAGCCTCTGAATCTGCAGCTGAGACTCCTGCATATGTTACAAAACTGATGGAATTTATGGCAGCACAAATGGCACACAATGCCAAACTACTAGAGTCTAATGCAAGGATGGAAGCTACTTTGACATCTATCCAAACATCCCTGAAATCAGTTGTTCAGGATGTTGCTACAATTCAAGTGCACCTAGGCCTCAAGCTATCTTTTGAAGACATAGCCGATATTGGTCTACAAGCAACTGAAGAACCACAACCAGATCCCCTAAATCCGTCTAAGACTCACAGTGAGGAGACACCAGCTGAGGTTAATACAGCGGTCTCTACCTCTCACCTAGATGATAGTGAGGACCAGCCCACTTTAGGAGTGTAGGTGTTTAAGTTCTTTATTTGTGATGTCTTGGTGTTTTGCTGTTTGTTGTTTTGTTGTTTTGTTTTGTTTATGTTTTGTATGTTTTCTTAATGATATATATATATTTGAGCAAGTTTATTCATTGTTATCATATTAATATTGTCATACTACTCTGTCGCATATTATGTTGTTTGATCTGATACACTATACATGTTGTTTAATTTGAATTCAATTATCTTAATCAAACTGTTATGCTCAGTAATTGCGATGATATATTGCTAAGTTTTTCTTTGATCTGATATACTATGTCATATGATTTCAACCCCAATGCATATGTTCTTTAACATAGGGGGAGAAATTATTTTTTCTGCCTTTTTTGACTTAACTGACAAAGGGGGAGAAAAATTATAACTTGTTAGTTGCATTATCTTTATCTGATGTTGTTTTTGCTCTGATTGCTTTGATACGAAATAATAATTAATAATGTAGTTTATAATACACTTATGCTTGTTGTTTTGAAATGCTCAAGTTACAATTGTATGAATTGTCAATTATGCCAAAAAGGGGGAGATTGTTGGATTTTGATCCTTTGATTCCTAATTTTGACATAATTAACAATTCAACAATGTTCATACAATACATGATAAATCTAATATTTGAATTGAGCAAGATTTCAGGAACAACAATCAAATCCTACACACTTGGAACAGGTTGCTTGGAACACAAGAAATCAACAAAAGTTGACTTTTGACTGAAGCAAATCGATTGGGAAATCGATTTCATAACAAGGTGTAAGGAAACACAACTGTTTGTGTTGGTATAATCGATTGGGCAATCGACTGACTGAATTAGAAATGAAAATTGCACAAGTCAGTAGCACCCCAGTTTTGAGGGTAATCGATTGACAAATCGATTATACATCTCACAAAGTAAACCTGATTGAAATACATCGATTGGGAAATCGATTGGACAAGTCACAGTGGTACCCCAGTTTTAATGGTAATCGATTGGCAAATCGATTGCTTAAATATCACTTGCAAAATAACTTTTCCTGTGACATACAAATCGATTGGACAATCTATGTTGTAAAATTTTCAATCAAGTTAAATTTGGTTGCAATCGATTGGCAAATCGATTGAACTAAATCCCAGGTAAGAACGTTTTCAAAACAAATACATACAAATCGATTGGCACGTCGATTAACATCAAAATAGCTGAGTCACTGACTTAAACACAATCGATTGGCAAATCGATTGACAGAACCTTTTGAAAACCCAATGAACTCTGAGCGTGTGATCAAATCGATTTTAAGTATTTGTTAATTGATTATGAAGACTTGATAAATCGATTACGCAATCGATTGGTATGTGTTTCAGTTTGAACATAACATCTGCAATCGATTACGAAATCGATTCATATCAGTCTTAACATAATTACTGAAAATTGTTGTTTAAAGAATCGATTGGCAAATCGATTGGCTTATATAGTTTCAAGATTCAAGAAAAACAAGACACACGATAATCGATTGGCAAATCGATTAGACTGGTTTATCACTTTACGAAATCGATTGGTAAATCGATTGATTAATATGTTTTTTTTTTCAGAAACTATATAAACTGTCTTCAATCATTCTTTCAAAAATGATAACAATATGAAATATACTTTGAATATTCTTGATATACAATAACACTTGGTTAATACACTGAGATTACTTTTTCAGATCAAAGAAAAAAAAAAGATTATCAACAATCAATAAAAGAGCTGGAAAAGTGATCTTGAGAGAAAAGACAAAGTTCTCATGAACAATCTTTGAATATCCAGATTCGTGAGAAGAACACTGATCAAGATTGAAGACTGCTTTTTGTACTTCTGTTAATCTGTCTGTAACAATACTTTGAAACAAAACGAACGCTAGAAATCCAGCTAGAAACTGGTGGCTACTTTCTTGGGTGAGAGGTCTCAACAAGAAAGAGTCGTACTTTGATTTTGTGTTAGACTGTCGAGTGTCTACAAGGATCAAAGGGTTGATAGAAAGCCAGCTAGAAACTGGTGGCTACTTTCTTGGGTGAGAGTGCTCAACAAGAAAGAGTCGCACTGTGATTCTGTGTTAGATTGACGAGTATCTACAAGGATCAGAGGGTGATCAATAGGAAAGAGATCATTAAGATAGATAGGTTTCGGGGAGGAAACTGGACAATCTGTAATTGATTCTTTCTATTGGAGAAGAAAATCTGAAATCCCTTTGGATTGTCAGGACTGGATGTAGGTTGTCAAGTTGACAACTGAACCAGTATAAATTCTTGGTGCAATCTTCTCTAACCCTTAACTCCTTTAATTTTCTATCTTGATATATTTGTATATGTGATTAATATTAGATGCATGTTAAACATATTATGTGATAAGTAATATTGTTTAATCTGATAATTTGACTTGTATGCATCTTGGTTAATCTCATATCAATCTAACAGACCTTGCTAATCTTGAATGCCACCATTTAATTTCCGCTGTGTGTATGAAATTGATTTAATTTCATAAAGAACTGATACATTCTGATATATTCCGATTATTACGAGGTCGTACCAACCAACACATGTATCGCAGTGAAGAAGATTCAAAACACTTGACATGGCATGTAGATGAAAGAATTAGAGATGGAATGTTTCGACACCCTGCAGATTCCCCACAATGGGCAAAAATTGATCACGAGTATCCTGAATTCGGGATAGAGTCAAGAAATCTAAGACTTGCACTTTCTACTGATGGAATGAATCCACATGGTCTTCAAAGCATCTCACATAGCACGTGGCCTGTGATTTTGGTAATATATAACCTACCTCCATGGTTATGTATGAAGCGTAAGTTTATGATGTTGTCTCTGTTAATTTCTGGACCCAAACAACCGGGGAATGATATCGACGTATACTTGACTCCTTTAATTGAAGATTTTAAAAATTCTGTGGGAGACAGGTGTGGAAGTGTATGATGGGTATAGGAAAGAGTGTTTCAATTTGAGGGCTATGTTGTTCGGCACAATTAATGATTTTCCAACATATGGTAATTTATCAGGATATAGCATTAAAGGTCAGTGTGTGCATGTCCTATATGTGAAGAGAGTACAAATTGGATGCGGTTGAAACATTGTAAGAAGAATGTGTTTCTTGGACATCGTAGATTTTCACCTTATAGTCATTAGTATCGTGGGTGGAGAAATGCATTCAATGGAAAATCAGAGGAAGGTAAAGCTCCTTTAGCACCGACTGGATATCAAATACTTGAAAAAGTACAAGGTTTGACCAATAAATTTGGAAAACCTTTTGCGGGAGAGCTGGTGAAAACTGGGTGGAAGAAAAAGTCAATTTTCTTTGAATTGCCATATTGGAAGTCATTGTATGTAAGACATTTCCTCGATGTGATGCATATTGAAAAAAATGTATTTGAAAGTGTTATTGGTACGTTACTCAATGTTCCAGGAAAGTCTAAAGATGGCGTCAACGCAAGATTGGACTTGGTCGATATGGGAATAAGAAATGAACTAGCTCCAGTAAAGAAAGGAAATCGCACATATCTACCTCCAGCCGCTCATACTCTATCTAGAAAGGAAAAATTTGTTTTATGTAAATTTGTACACGAAGTTAAAGTTCCAGAAGGATACTCTTCGAACATTAAAAATCTGGTTTGTATGAAAGACCTCAAGTTAAAAGGTTTGAAGACCCATGATTGTCATATTATAATGGAGCATTTTCTACCAATAGGTATACGTTCCATTTTACCTGAAAAAGTTCGACTAGCCTTAACTAGATTATGTTTCTTCTTCAGGGAAATTTGTAGTAAAGTGATCGACCCTCAGAAATTACCGACATTGCAGAGGGAAATTGTTGTTACTTTGTGTGAGCTTGAAATGTATTTCCCACCATCGTTTTTTGAGATAATGGTTCACCTTACTGTTCATCTGGTTAAGGAGACACAACTTTGTGGGCCAGCTTATATGAGATGGATGTATCCGATAGAACGATATATGAAAAATATTAAAAGGGTACGTAAAAAGTAGAAGTCGACCAGAAGGTTGTATTGCTAAACGATACATTGTTGAAGAGGCTGCTGAATTTTGTACTGAATATCTGTCCAATGTGAATCCATAGGCTTCCCATGTCTCGTCATTCGGGAAGACTATCAGGAGAAGGGATAACTGGAAGGAGACTATTGACTATATCAAGGACAGAATGGGAGCAGGCACAATTGTATGTTCTGCACAATGATGATGAGGTTCAACCGTATGTTACAATACACATTGATCAGTTATCTCGTTTGAACATGAATAGGAATCAAAATTGGATAACTCGAGAGCACAATCGAAGTTTTGTAACATGGTTAAAAAATCACATAATGTCAAAATTTGATATAGACCCCGGATCAATTTCAAATAGATTGAGGTGGCTAGCAAATGGTTCGAGCTTACATGTCTTTTCTTACACTGGTTATGTTATTAACGGCTACACATTTTATACCAAAGAACAAGATGATCAGACCACTATGCAAAATAGTGGAGTCACTCTCGTAGCTGAAGCGATGCATGTCTCAAGTGCAAAAGACAAAAAACCCAATATATGCAAATCTATCATATTTTGGGGTTATCGAGCGCATATGGAGTTAGACTACACAATGTTTCGTGTTCCCATATTTGGTTGCAAGTGGGTCGATAAATAATAATGGCGTTCGGATTGATGAGTCAGGATTCTTGCTTGTCGATTTTAATAGGGTGGGATACAAAGACGAGCCTTTTATTTTAGCGTCGCAAGCTCAACAAGTGTTTTATGTCACTGATCCTTCTAATGATAAATGGTTTGTTGTCCTATCGACCAATAAAATAAGTGATGATAACAATAATGATTGAAGATGTTGGTAATGATCTTTTATTTGCAACATCACAACAACCACATGAAATTGATTCAACTGATGATGGTTTATATCTTAGAGATGATCATGATGAGGGAATTTGGATTAATTCATCGTTTCGTATTGTAAATGGACAAACAAATGTGAATGTCACCAGGAAAAGAAGATGGGCATCTTAATGTATATGTTTAATTGTTTTATATAAGCTATGCATGTAATCTGAACTGTGTTATTGTAAATATGCATGTAATCTGAATTGAGTGTTTTATACTAAGTTCTGATTAATTTATTTTCTGCTTATATTTAGCTTGATTTGAGTGTTTTATACCAAGTTCATGTAACAATGAGTGTTTTATATTTAGCTTGATTTACATGAACTGAACTGAATATAAATTAGTAATTTACATGAACTGAACTGAACTGAACTGAATAGAGAGATTCTCTTTTGCTCAGTGCATATATATATATATAGATTCTTCAGAATACTCATTTCTAATAATTCATCATCTCCTAAAGTATTGTGATAAAGACAATGATAACAATATTTTTTAATCCAATAAAACAATGATAAAAAGGTTTTAATGTCATCCCAACCCAAATAAACCAAACACAAAAATAAAATAAAGAGACATTTTACAGCGCTTATCTTAAAAAGCGCTGTAAAAAGATCCTTTTAAAAATAAAATAATGAGTGTTTTATACCTTTTACAGCGCTTTTCACACAAAGCGCTGTAAACGACTCTTTTGAAAGTGAGTAAAAAAGACATTTTTACAGCGCTTGTTTGCCAAAGCGCTGTAAAATGGCTTTTAAAAATAATATTTCATCAGACACCTAATTTCTTCAAACACCTTGTACGCATCATGGGATTCAAAAAACATCAGACACAAACCCATTTCTTCAATCACCTTGTACGCATCATGGGAATCCAAAAAAACATCAGACACAAACCCATTTCTTCAAACACCTTGTACGCATCATGGGAATCCCAAAAACACCAGAAACAAACCCATTTTTCGCAACATGGCAATGATCCTGAATACCAATTAAGTTTCGATTTAAGAAGGAAAGAGAATGTAAAGAGATAAAAGGGTGTTGAGGTGGAGATTGAATTGTGAAAGAGTAAGCTTTATTGTTTGTGAAGAAGATGCATAAAAGGAGAAGAGTTTGGTGAAGAGGAAGGGATTTTTGTGGTGACCAGTTACTACTATGTGGGTTTTGCATGCATGTTAAGCTTGTTTAAAAAATAACATAACATAACAAAACACAAAAACAATAAGGCCTTTTACAGCGCTTATTTGGAAAAAGCGTTGTAAAAGAGCCTTTTAAAATTAAGATAAAGAGACATTTTAGAGCGCTTATGTGGAAAAGCGCTGTAAAAGGCTTTAAAAAACATTCATATAACATAATAACACACGGAGGTCTTTTACAGCGCTTATTTGGGAAAAGCGTTGTAAAAGAGCCTCTTAAAATTAACATAAAGAGACATTTTAGAGCGCTTATGTGTAAAAGCGCTGTAAAAGGCATTCAAAAACATTCATATAACATAATAACACAAGGAGGTCTTTTACAGCGCTTATTTGAAAAAAGCGCTGTAAAAGAGCCTCTTAAAATTAACATAAAGAGACATTTTAGAGCGCTTATGTGTAAAAGCGCTGTAAAAGGCATTCAAATAACATAATAACACACAGAGGTCTTTTACAGCACTTATTTGAAAAAAGCGCTGTAAAAGAGCCTTTTAAAAATTTAACTAAAGAAACCTTTTAGAGCGCTTATGTGTGAAAGCGCTGTAAAAGGCATTCATATAACATAATAACACACGGAGGTCTTTACACAGCGCTTTTTGGGAAAAGCGCTGTAAAAGAGCCTTTTAAAAATTTAACTAAAGAAGCCTTTTAGAGCGCTTTACAAAATAAGCGTTGTAAAAGGCTTATAAAAAGCGTTGTAAAAGTGTTACGTATATATAACAGTTACCTCTTCAGTTTCCTCTTCATTACGTAAACTTCACTATCATCTCAACCTTCATTTCTTCTCTTCTTTGCAAACCCTATCATTCCCGTCCTTTACGAACCTTATTTCCACGATCATCTCCTTCATTTCGAACCTTATTTCCATCCAAGATCATCTCTCCCATTTCACACAATATATTTTTCATTGAAATACGTAACCCTCATTACGTATTTCTTCAATATCCTATTTCTTTGAACCATATTTCTGTGAACTTTCTGCGTTCCCTCTTTTCTTTACATTTCATCTTTCTTCGAACCATTATTCAGGTATTGATGTTATAAATCTTTTGTAATCATTAAAATGCATGTTGAGCTTTTTTAAGATATACTGATACATGTTGAGTTTGTTTATAATAATGCATGATGCATGTTGAGCTTGTTGATGTTATATAAAGTGCATGTTGAAATTGTTGTAGTTAAATGGATACAAACAAAGATTTAGAAGTTCAAAATGAAGAAGTTGCACCTCTAAGACTTATGAAAAAGAAGTCAAACGTGGTGCAACTATCATGCAAAAGGTGATTAAAGCACGGAGTAGTGGCATTAAATTTGAGGTATACTATACTTTGTTTGCTGTGTGTTTTTTATCTTTTTTTAGGGTTTAGGGCATGTACTTACTATATGAGTTTATTAGGTTGGCTGGAACGAGAGTGGTCAGCCAGTTGACCCCAACAGCTCCATGTTTGTAAGCTATATTGGGGCTGTTGTTCGTCAAAATGTCCCAATAACAATAGACAACTGGAGAGATAAGGCGTTGAAGGATGCCAAAGATATCATCGGAATGACATTCAAGTAAATATTTGATTCTACTCTTTTCTCATTTATAATTTTTTCTGTAAAATACATTACTTATAATTGTTTTCATTGCAGACCACTTTGTTTTGATGAGGAACGAAAGTCATATGTTTTGAGAGTTGCTGGGAAAATCCATCGTGGATTTAGATCCCATCTCTCAAATTTCTATCTAAAAGATAGAGAAGGAAACACAAATGCTGAACCTCCAAAGATATATCAACATTATATATCAAAGGATGAATGGAGTGCATTTGTTTCCAAACGTTCTGACCCGGCGTTTCTCGTAAGTGATTAATTTATTAGCATTTGTGTTTTATTATTCATATTCGTAGCGTATTTTAACTTTTTACACAATTGCTATTTTTTTTTTATATAGAATATTAGTAAGGCAAATCGCGAACGGCAAGCAACCCAAAACACCCATACAAGAAATCACGTATGGGATATGCACGCCTTGAACAACAAATTGTAAGTAATTAAACATCACTTTTATATAATGAAGTAATTTGTATTATAAACTATAGTGTGTAACTAATTTGTATTATTTTGTTTTATGATTTTAATGAATAGAGAAAAGACACCCAAGCCGATCAACCCTTGGGTCGTCATATATTGTGGAAGGAAGCGCGTGTTAATAAAGAAGGAGTGGTTGATAATGAAAATGTCAAGAAATTTGTAGAACTTTGTGTAAGTATATTATCACTTTAATATTTTTTAATATTGTATTTTTTAAAAATGCTATTGAACTTATCTTTTTAATGTTACATGTATTTTAGGAAATTATTGAACAAAGTTCTGAAACTCAAGAGGGCAACAAGGATACGTGCAGGGACATTCTTGGGAAAGTGTTTAATGTCCCTGAGTATTCCGGTCGAGTGAGGGGGAAAGGATTTGGCGTAACTCCCAAAAGCTTTTTTCCTCAACAGAAGCGCCAAAAACCTTCCCAACGAGGAAGTATTAGAGAAGCTCAGAATCCTATCGGAGCAAGTGGCACTCTTGGTGAATACGAATAAAGACAAGCAACTTCCGGTTCAGCTCCAACCTGAAATACAAATGGAGAGTGAAACCGGGAGTTGCAACGTCGGTTGAAGAGTATTCCCGAGGTAATTAATTACTTACTACTTACTTGCTTATGTAATTACTTATGTATTAAACAAACTTATATATTAACTGTACTTATGTTTTAACTATTGATGTAGGGTGTCACTACATGTGTCCTATACTTGTCCTCGCCGACTCAACGGAAGGTGGGAAAAGGAATATTGTACAATACTTCAGGAGAAGTATTGCACAATATTCCGATCCCCGCGGGCCATGTCAAAGTATCGCCTACAGTTGCTTTTGAACCAACTGCACCGTTGCCCATACCGGACAACGATGGAGATATGAAGTTCTTAAGCGACGCTATTGGCATTTACGTGGCATGGCCCACACACCTTGTTGCCCTCCAAAAAAAGATTCCCAAGGACAAATCAGTTACATCTCCCGGAAAGGTTTGTCACATTTATTGCCTAAGGTTTTTCATTTTTTCAGATTCAATAAACTAACATTTTACCTCATTTTTGTAGGTCCAAATAAATAAACCACCCCAACAGTCAAAAAAAGGCAGAAAACCTCAAAAATTGGATTTTAATAGGGCTGCCAAACTACAAAGCCTGGAGGGTAATAAAGCTGCCAAACTTGCAGCAACAAAAAATCTGGATCGGGGAAAATCGGTCGCTGCTGCTGCTGCTCCTAATAAAAGTCAGCCACGCCTTGGTAAATACGAGGCGTGTCTTGACATCCAAATAAAAAGGAACATGGGCAGCAGCAACGATTCGCCCATCGTACAAATGAATAAAGACATCTTTGGAGATGAGTATATTGAATACCTCGAAAAGGAGCACATGTACGAACTTCTCGAACATAAGGAGCTGAGTGCTACTGTAATCAGCTTGTACATAAGGTAAAAAATACTTTTAATTGCATTTATTTGTAATTAATTAAATGTATTGGTAATTAATCTAGTTTTAAATTTTCATTGAAGGTTTTTGTACGAGAAGGTCGTGTGCACGAGGATACTGTCAAATAAATACTCATTCTTGTCTCCACATAAGATGTCGATGTGGAAACTCGATCCAGAGAATGTAAACAACTACATTGTAGATATGTTTTTAGGAAATAAAGAAAGTGATAAATTGTTCTTGGCACCATAGAATTCAGGGTACGTAATTTTATCTTTTTTAATTGATGAGAATTTAATTTATTAGTTGTCTATAAACAAAATTGCTTAACCAATTTTTTTTGTTGTTGTAGGGCACATTGGGTGCTATTTGCAATCAATGCGGTCTCTGAAGTGATATACTATTTGGATCCGTGCACGGCAATTACACCAATCACCCCGAAATAAAGACTATGCTCGACACGTAAGTAATATTCATTTATTTCTTACATATATATATATATATATATATATATATATATATATAAATATTCATGCTCTAATAATCACATTTATTCATTCGATAGTGCCTTAAAAGTTTATCGAGCTCAAAGAGGTGCTAAAGTGTCGAAGCAGAAGTCTAATAACATTACATGGATCTCAATAAAGTTCCCTCGTCAAACAAATAACATCGACTGTGGGTACTACATATTGAGATTCATGAAGGAGATTGTTGAGAAGAATAAAACTATTATCCCAGAAACGGTACGGTATTTGCATTATATGATTTTCATATATAAATTATCTATATATTTGATACTAACTTAATATAATATGTTCAATTTTTATATTGCAGTACTTTGCCAATTCCAGTCCATCATATTCTGAGGAAGATCTGATGGAATTAAAGGAAGAATGGTGTCAGTACGTGCTTGACATGAAAATTATTTGATTTTCTGGGAAATAGCTTGCTGCTGGGCAAGGGATCTGAATATTATATGGTAGCTAGTGCATATAATGTATATTCTGTTAGTTATTATATGTAAATGATCATAGGACACAATATATGCATATAATGTATGCATATAATGTATTATAGTTATTATTGCTGTAAATAATCATAGTTATTATATGCATATAATGGATCTGTTAGTTATTATATAATGGATCTGAATGTAGTTTAGGTTGTAAATTAGGTTATATATATATACGTATCTCAATGTAGGTAATTAGGTTGTAAATTAGGTTGTATATATGTATCTGAATGTAGTTACTTAGGTTGTAAATTACAGAGTTACATATATGTTAATAAAGTTACAGAGTTCTGATTTCTGTTCTACTGATTGTGTGAACTGATTGTCTATAATATGTTCTGTTCTACTGATTGTTTATAATATGTTCTGTTCTACTGATTGTGAAGTGATTTTGGATCAAAATAATTTTGGATACAAAGATAAAAGACAGCGCTTTTTAAAAAAAATGCCATAAAAAGCTAAAAAGCGCTTTTCATTTCAAATAATTAATTTACAGCTTTTAAAAAAAAAAAAAAAACACACACACACATTTTACAGCGCTTTTTTTTAAAAAGCGCTGTAAAATGTTGTTCTAAAGCGCTTTAATGGTGCACCTTTTACAGCGCTTTCGTGAGAAAGCGCTGTAAAATGTACAAGAAAAGCGCTATAAAATGCAGACCCATAATATGAAATTATGGGTGGGCATTTTACAGCGCTTTTTTGAGAAAGCGTTGTAATATGCACACCATATATGAAATTATGGGTGGGCATTTTACAGCGCTTGCTCAAAAAAGCGCTGTAATATGCCCACCCATATATGAAATTATGGTTGGGCATATTACATCGCTTGTTTGAGAAAGCGTTGTAATATGCCCACCCATATATGAGTTATGGGTGTGCATTTTAGAGCGCTTTTTTGAGAAAGCGCTGTAAAATGCACACCCATAACTCATATAATGGGGTGCATATTACAGCGCTTTTTGTGAAGAAGCGCTGTAAAATGTGCATAACAAGTGCGCGTTGTATTTACATGTTTTATAGCGCTTTTTTAAAAGCGCTGTTGTATCATTTACAACGCTCGTTTCCACAACGCTTATTTTTTTGAAAAAGCGTTGTAAATGGCTTAAAAAAAGCGCTGTAATATGCGTTTTTCGCGTAGTGATTTCATTTGGACTTTCTGAACGATTTTCTTACCCCTTGACAAAAAGGACCAAAATCTATATTTTCGCAACAGACGAAGGTTATTGTTTGAAATTTGACGCGGAACCTGAATCACAGTTATAAATTTAGGAGAAGAATGCTATAAGGGTCTCTTGGTCCTCGATTTCATCTGGGCTTTTCGAGCGATTTTTGTACAACCCAACAAAAATGGACCGAAATCCGTATTTTTTTACAAGACAATTGCTAGTGTTTGAAATCTGATGCGGAACCCGAAACTCAGTTATAAATTTAGGAGAAGAATGCTATAAGGGTGTGCTGTTCCTCGACTTCATCTGGGCTTTTCGGGCGATTTTTTTACCTCCCGACCAAAATGGACCGAAATTCGTATTTTTGAACAAGACAATTGCTAGTGTTTGAAATCTAAGGCAGAACCCAAAACTCAGTTTTAAATTTAGGATAAGAATGCTATAAGGGTTTCCTGGTCCTCGATTTCATCTGGTCTTTTCGGGATATTTTCGTACCACGCAACAAAAATGGACCGAAATTCGTATTTTCGGACCAGACGATGGCTAGTGTTTGAAATTTATTGCGAAACACGAAACGCAATTATAAATTTTGGAGAAGAATGCTATTAGGGTCTCCTGGTCCTCGTTTTCATCTGCATTTTCAGACCAGACTTGGGCTAGTGTTTTAAATCTTTCCACGGAACTCGAATCACTGATATAAATTTTGGAGAAGAATGATATAAGGGTCTCCTGGTCCTCGATTTCATCTAAACTTTTTGGGCGATTTTCATACGATCCAACTAAAATAGACTAAAATAGTCCTCGATTGCTAGTGTTTGAAATCTGACGCGGAACCCGAAACTCAGTAATAAATTTAGGAGAAAAATGTTATAAGGGTCTCCCGGTCCTCGATTTCATTTGGGCTTTTCGGGCGAATTTTGTACCAACCAACAACAATGGACCGAAATCCGTATTTTTTAACAAGACAATTTCTAGTGTTTGAAATCTGAGACAGAACCCAAAACTCAATTATAAATTTAGGGGAAGAATGCTATAAGGGTCTCCCGGTCCTCAATTTCATCTGGGCTGTTCGGGCGATTTTTGTACCACCCGACAAAAATGGACCGAAATCCGTATTTTTGAATAAGACAATTGCTAGTGTTTGAAATCTGAGACAGAACCCGAAACTCAGTTATAAATTTAGGATAAGAATGCTATAAAGGTCTCCTGGTCCTCGATTTCATCTTGTCTTTTCGGTCGATTTTCGTACCACCCGGCAAAAAGGGATTGGAATTCGTATTTTCAGAGCAGACGATGGCTAGTGTTTGAAATTTGGCACGAAAGCTGAAACACAATTATAAATTTCGGTCCTCGATTTCATCTGGATTTTTCGGGAGATTTTCGTACACCTCGACAAAAATGGACTAAAATCTTTATTTTCGGACCTGACTTAGACTAGTGTTTGAAATCTAGCGCATAAGTCGAAACACATTTAAAATTTTTGGAGAATAATGCTATAAAGGTCTCCCATTCCTCGATTTCATCTAGACTTTTCAGGAGATTTTCATATGATTCAACTAAAATGGACCGAAATCCGTATTTTTTAACAAGACAATTGCTAGGGTTTGAAATCTGAGGCGGAATTTAATCTCGAATTTTTGTACAAAAAAGGATCAATTATATAGGCAGAAACCCGAAACTCAATGGAGAAGAATGATATAAAGGTCCTAGATTTCATCTGGACTTTTCAGGCGACTTTCGTACCACCAGACTAAAATGGACCGAAATCCGTATTTTCAAACAAGACGATTGTTAGTGTTTGAAATCTGCACAGGACCCGAAACACAGTTATAAATTTAGAAGAAGAATGCTATAAGGGTCTCTCAGTCCTCGATTTCATCTAGAATTTTCTGGCGATTTTCGTAGCATCTAACTAAAATGAACCGAAATCCGTATTTTCGGAATAAACGATGGCTAGTGCTTGAAATATGACAAGAAACCCGAAGCACAATTATAAATTTTGGAGAAGGATGTTATAACGGTCTCCAGGTCCTCGATTTCATCTTGACTTTTCAGGTGATTTTCGTACCATCGACAAAAAGGACCGAAACTCGTATTTTTGAACAAAACAATGGTTTGTGTTTGGAATCTTACATGGAACCCGAAATACAGTTATAAATTTTGGAGAAGAATGCTATAAGGGTCTCTCGTACACATGACAAAAATAGACCTAAATTCGTATTTTCGAACAAGCAATGGATAGTGTTTGAAATCTGATGCAGAACCTGAATCACATTTATAAATTTAGTAGAACAATGCTATAAGAGTCTCCTAGTCTCCAATTTGAGCTAGACTTTTGGGGGTATTTTTGTACAAGACGATGGCTAGTGTTTGAAATATGGCGCGGAACCCGAATCAAAGTTATAAATTTTAGGGAAGAATGCTATTATGGTTCCGCGGTCCTCGATTTCATTTGGTCTTTTCGGGCGATTTTCATACCCCTCGACAAACATGAACCAACATCTGTATTTTCAGACCAAACGATGGCTAGTGTTTGAAATCTGGAGCGAAACCTAAAACATAGTTATAAATTTTAGAAAAGAATTCTATAAGGGTCTCTTGGTCCTCGATTTCATCGGGACTTTTCGAGCGATTTTCGTACCACTCGACTAAAATGGACCAAAATCCGTATTTTCGAACAAGACGATGGCTAGTGTTTGAAATCTGATGCGGAACCCGAAAGAAAATTATAAATTTAGAAGAAGAATGATATAAGGGACTATCGGTCTTTGATTTCATTTGGACTTTTCGGGCAATTATCGTACACCTTGACAAAAAAAGGACCAAAATATTAGAGATCTGGCGCAGAACCCAAAACACAATTATAAATATTAAAGAAGAATGCTATAAGGGTCTCCCGATACTCGATTTCATCTGGACTTTTTGAGCAATTTTCGTACCACCCAACGAAAATGGACCAAAGTCCATAGTTTCGGACCAAACGATGGTTAGTGTTTGCATCACCCGACATAAATCAAACGATGGGTAGTGTTTGAATTATGATGCGGAACCAGAAACACAATTATAAATTTTGGAGAAGAAGACTATAAGGTTTTCCTGGTCCTTGATTTCATTTGGTCTTTTCGGACGATTTTTGTACCACCTGACAAAAATAGACCGAAAATCGTATTTTTGGACCAAACGATGGCTAATGTTTGAAATTTGGTGCAGAACCCGACACACAGTTTTAAATTTAGAAGAAGAATTCTCTAAGAGTCATTTGGTCCCCGATTTCATCTGGACTTTTCACGTGATTTTCGTACCCATCGATGATAACAGACCAAATTCTATATTTTCGGCCCAGACGATGGCCAATGTTTGAAATCAGACGCGGAACCCGAAACACAATTATAAATTCAGGAGAAAAATGCTATAATAAGAGTCTTATAGTCCTCGATTTCATATGGACTTTTCGGGCGATTTTCGTACCCCTCGACAAAATAGGACCAAAATCAGTATTTTCAAACAAGACGATGGCTAGTGTTTGAAATCTGTTGCGAAACCCGAGTCACAATTATAAATTTTGGAGAAGAATACTATAAGGGTCTCTCGGTCCTCGATTTCATCTGGACTTTTCGGGCGCTTTTCGTAGCACCCAACAAAAATGGACCAAAGTCCGTAGTTTCAGAACAAATGATGGTTAGTTTTAGAAATCTGACGCAGAACACGAAATAAAGTTATAAATTTAGGGGAAGAATGCTATAAGGGTCCCCTGGTCCTCGGTAAAAATGGACATAAATCTGTAATTTTGGACCAGAACATGGCTGGTGTTTGAAATCTAACGGGGAACCGAAAACACAGTTATTAATTTTTAGTAGAATTATAAAAGAGAATTTAGGTCCTCGATCTTATTTGGACTTCTCGGGCGATTTTCGTACTTCACAACAAAAATGGACTGAAATTCGTATTTTTGGTTCAAACGACGCTAGTGTTTGAAATATGACGCCGAGCTCGACACATAGTTACAAATTTAGGAGAAAAATGCTATAAGGGTCTTCTGGTCCTCAATTTCATCTGGACTTTTAAGGCAATTTCGTACCACCTGACAAAAATGGACTAAAATTTGTGTTATTATTATCTTTGTTTTATAGTTTTACTTTATAACAAATATATAATAATAACATATAAAAAAAAATAGAGATGTCAAATAAAGTAATCACGTTTAGTGTGTTAGGGTGTTTAGGGTTTAAGAAATCACGTTTAGGGATTAAGGTTTATAGTTTAAGGTTCAGGATTTTGGGTTTAAGGTTTAGGATTTAAGGTTTAAGGTTTATTTGAGGTTCGGGTAACAGTATATAGATCTTCATTGCAAAATACTACTACAAAACGATCATAATAATAACATATAATGAAATATTAAAGATAAAATTATTACTTTATTTGTAAATATATTTTATTATACGTTATTCTAATCTTCTTTATTAAATTTATTATTATCTTCGTTTTGTAGTTGTACTTAATAACAAAGATAATAATAACATATAACAAAATTGAGTTGTCAAATAAATATGTCAAAATTAATTATTTGACAATTTTATTTTATTATATGTTATTATTATCTTCGTTTTGTAGTTATACTTAATAACGAAGATAATAATAGAATATAACAAAATTGAGTTGTCAAATAAATATGAAATAATTAATCTATTTGACAACTCTATTTTATTATATGTTATTAATATCTTCGTAAGTACAACTACAAAACAAAGATAATAATAATATTTAATAAAATAGTGTCGGCTAAGTAATAAATAATTATTATTTTATTTGACAACACTATTTTACTATATGTTATTATTATCTTCGTTTTATTGTTTTACTACATAACGAAGAATAATAATAACATATAATAAAATTGAGTTTATCAAATAAATATGTAATTAGTACTTTATTTGACAACTTATTTTATTATATGTTATTATTATCTTCGTCATGTAGTAGAACTATATTATGAAGATAATAATAACATATAATAAAATAGAGTTGACAAATAAAGTAATAATTACATATTTATTTAATAGTTCAATTGTGTTATATGTTATTACAATTTTCGTTATTAAGTACAACTATTAAACGAAGATAATAATAACATTTAATAAAATAGAGTTTTCAAATAAAGTAACATTGACAACACTATTTTATTAAATGTTATTATTATCTTCGTTTTGTAGTTGTACTTAATAACAAGGATAATAATAACATATAACAAAATTGAGTGATCAAATAAATATGTAATAATTAATGTATTTGAAAACTCTATTTTATTATATGTTATTACTATCTTTGTTATTAAGTACAATTACAAAATTAAATAAATAATAATATTTAATAAAATAGAGTTGTCTAATAAATATGTAATTTTTATTTTACTTGACAAAACTATTTTATTATATGTTATTATTATCTTCGTTTTGTAGTTATACTTAATAACAAAGTTAATAATAGAATATAACAAAATTGAGTTGTCAAATAAATATGAAATAATTAATTTATTTGACAACTCTATTTTATTATATGTTATTATTATCTTTGTTATTTTGGTACAACTACAAAACGAAGTTAAAAATAATATTTAATAAAATAGAGTTGTCTAATAATTACATAATTATTTGACAACTCTATTTTATTATATGTTATTACTATCTTCGTTATACAGTCAAACTTTAAAAGAAAGATAATAATAACATATGACAAAATTGAATTATCAAATAAATTAATAGTTACATATTTATTTGACAACTCTATTTTATTATATGTCATTATTATCTTCCTTTTATAGTTTTACTTCATAAATAAGATAATAATAACATATAACAAAATTGAGTTGTAAAATAAATAAGTAATTATTATTTTATTTGACAACTCTTTTTATTATATGTTTTTATTATCCTTGCTATGAAATAATACCATAAAACGAAGATAATAATAACATTAAATAAAATAGATTTGTCAAATAATGTAATACTTAATTAGTTATTTGACAACACTATTTTATCATATATTATTATTATCTTTGTTTTGTATTTAATTTACAACTTGATTTTGTTTATATGTTATTATTATTTTCGTTATTTAGTACAATTGGCAAATGAAAATAATAAGAACATATAATAAAATTGAGTTGTCAAATAAAAAATATAATTATTACTTTATTTGACAACTCTATTTTGTTGTATGTTATTATTTACTTCGTTATAACTTATTTGTTTGACAACTCTATTTTTTTATATGTTATTATTATGTTAGTTATGATGTAGAACTATAAAACGGTGATAATAATAACATAGAACAAAATTGAGTTGTCAAATAAACAAATAATTACATATTTATTTGACAACTCTATTTTATTTTATGTTATTATCATCTTCGTTATGAACTAAAACTATAAAACAAAGATAATAACAATATATAGAAAAAATAGAGTTGTCAAATAAATATGTAATTATTACTTGATTAGACAACTCTATTTTATTATATGTTTTAATTATATTCGTTATAAAGTACAACAACATGACGAAAATAATAGTATGATATAATAAAATAGAGTTGTCAAATAAAGTAATAATTACATATTTATATGTCAAATCTATTTTATTATATGTTATTATTATCTTTGTTATGAAGTAAAACTATAAAACAAAGATAATAATAAACATATAATAAATTAGAGTTGTCAAATAAAGTAACAATTACATATTTATTTGACAACTCTATTAAATTAAATGATATTACTATCTTCGTTATGTAGTCAAACCCTTTTAAATGAAGATATTATTAACATATATTAAAATAGAATTATCAAATAAATTAATAATTGCATATATATTTGACAACTCTGTTTTATTATACATTATTATTATCTTCGTTTTGAAGTTGTACTAAATAACGAAAATAATAATAACATATTACAAAATTGAGTTGTAAAATTAATATGTAATTATTACTTTATTTGACAACTCTATTTTATTATATGTTATTCTTATCTTCGTTTTGTATTAAAACTATAAAACGAATATAATATTAGCATTTAATAAAATAGAGTTGTCAAATAATGTAATAATTAAAAAGCATTTTCTCCTAAATTTATAATTGTAATTCGGGTCATATTTTGAACATTAGCCGTCATTTGGTCTAAAAATACGAATTTCGTTCCATTTTTGTCAGGTAGTACAAAAATCATCTGAAAAGTCCCGATGAAATCGAGGACTGAGAGAATCTTTTAGCATTCTTCTCTAAAATTTAATACTACGTTTCAGGTTCCGCGCCAGATTTCAAACACTAGTCATCGTCTAGTCCGAAAATACGGATGTTGGTCCATTTTTGTCGAGGGGTACGAAAGTCACCCGAAGAGTCCAAATGAAATCGAGGACCGTGAGACCATTATAGCATTCTTCTCCAGAATTTGTAACTTTGTTTCGGGTTCTGCGCCAGATTTCAAACACTAGCCATCGTCTAGTCCGAAAACACAGATGTTGGTCCATTATCGTCGATGGGTACAAAAGTCGCTCGAAAAGTACAAATGCAATCGAGGACTGGTAGACCATTACAGAATTCTTGTTATAAATTTATAACTGTGTTTTAGGTTCCGCGTTAGATTTGAAACACTAGCCATCGTCTTGTTCGAAAATCGGATTTTGGTCCATTTTAGTCGGGTGGTACGAAAATCTCCCGAAAGGTCCAGATGAAATCGAGGACCATGAGACCATTATAGCATTCTTCTCAAAATTTATAACTGTGTTTCGGGTTATGCGCCAGATTTCAAACACTAGCCATCATCTTGTAAGAAAATACGGATTTCGGTCCATTTTTGTCGCATGGTCCAAAAATCGCCCAAAAAGTCTTGATGAAATCGAGGACCATGAGACCCTTATAGCATTCTTCTCCTAAATTTATAACTCTGTTTCGGGTTCTGCATCAGATTTCAAACGCTAACCATCGTTTGGTATGAAACTACGGAGTTTGGTCCATTTTTGTTGGGTGGTACTAAAATCGCCTGAAACGTCCAGATGAAATCGAGGACCAGGAGACCCTTATAGTATCCTTCTCCAAAATTTATAACTTTGTCTCGGGTTCCGCTCCAGACTTCAAACACTAGCCATCGTCTGGTATGAAAATACTGATTTTGGTCCTTTTTTGTCGAGGGGTACGATAATCGCCTGTAAAGTCCATATGAAATCAAGGACCAGAAGACTCTTATTACACCATTCTTCTTCTGAATTTATAACTATGTTTCGGGTTCCGTGTTTGATTTCAAACATTGGCCATTGCTGGTCCGAAAATACAAAATTTGGTCCATTATCATCGATGGGTACGAAAATCGCCTAAAAAGTCCAAATGAAATCAGGGACCAAATGACCCTTATAGAATTCTTCTTCTATATTTATAACTATGTTTCGGGTTCCGCATTACATTTCAAACACTAGCCATCGTCTTGTTCTAAAATATGGATTTCAGCCTATATTAGTCGGGTGGTACAAAAATCGCCCGAAATATCCATATGAAATCGAGGACCAGGAGACCATTATAGCATTCTTCTCCAAAATTTATAACTATGTTTTGGGTTCCGTGCCAGATTTCAAACATTAGCCATCGTTTGGTTCGAAAGTACAATTTTCGGTCTATTTTTGTCGGGTGGTACAAAAATCGCAAGAAAAGACCAGATGAAATCGAAGACCAGGAAACCCTTATAGCATTCGTGTCCGAAGTTTAAAATTGTGTTTCGGGTTCCGCATCAGAATTCAAACACTAGCCATCATCTTGTATGAAAATATGGATTTCGGTCAATTTTTTGTCGTGTGATACAAAAATCGCCCGAAAATTTTAGATGAAATCGAGGACCAGGAGACCGTTATAGCATTCTTCACTAAAATTTATAACTATGTTTCAGGTTTCGTGCCATATTTCAAATACTAACCATCGTTTGGTCCGAAAATACCGATTTTGGTCCATTATTTGTCGAGGGTACGAAAATCGCCCAAAAAGTCCAAATGAAATCGAGGACCGCGAGACCCTTATAGCATTCTTTTGCAAAATTTATAACTTTGTTTCTGGTTCCGCACCAGATTTCAAACACTAGTCATCGTCTTGTACAAAAATACCCCAATATTTGTATTTTCGAACAAGACGATTGTTAGTGTTTGAAATTTGACGTGGAACCCGAAACACAGTTATAAATTTAGAAGAAGGATGCTATAAGGGTCTCTCGGTACTTTATTTCATCTGGACTTTTTTGGAGATTTTCGTACCCCTCGACAAAAATGGACCGAAATTTATATTTTCGGACCAGACGATGGCTAGTGTTTGATATCTAACGCTGAACCCGAAACACTGTTATATATTTAGGAGAAGAATGCTTTAAGGTTCTCCAGATCCTCGACTTCATTTGGACTTTTCGGAAGATTTTCGTACCACCCGACTAAAATTGGCCGAAATCCATATTTCCGAACAAGACGATGGCTTGTGTTTGTATTTTGATGCGGAACCAGATACACATTTATAAATTTAGATGAAGAATGTTATAAGGGTCTCGCGGTTCCTCGATTTCATGTGGACTTTGCGGTCGGTTTTCGTACACCCTGACAAAAATGCTATAAGAGTCTTCTGGTCCTCGATTTCATTTGGACTTTTCGAGCAATTTTCGTACCACCTAACAAAAATGGAACGAAATCTGTATTTTTTGGACAAGACGAGGGTTAGTGTTTGAAATTTGACGCGGAACCGAAAACACAGTTATAAATTTTGGAGAAGAATGCTTTAAGGGTCTCCCCGGTCCTCGATTTCATTTCGGACCAGACAATGGCTAGTGTTTAAAGTATGGCGCAGAACCCGAAACTCAGTTATAAATTTAAGAGAAGAATGCTACAAAAATCTTTTTCTCCTCGATTTCATCAGGACATTTTGGGCAATTTTCGTACCTCTCGACAAAAATGGACCAATGTCTACATTTACGTCCTTGACGATAGCTAGTGTTTGAAATCTGCCGCGGAACCCGAAACACAGTTATAAATGTTGGATAAGAATGCTAAAAGGGTTTCCCTGTCCCCGATTTCATTTGCACTTTTCGAGGGATTTTCATACCACCCGACAAAAATGGACAGAAATCTGTATTTCCAGAATAGACGAGGGCTACTATTTGAAATTTGACACGGAACCCAAAACACAGATTTAAATTTTGGAGAAGAATGCTATAAGGGACTCCCGGTCCTCAATTTGATCTGGAATTTTCGGGCGATTTTCATACCACCCGACAAAATTTGATCAAAATCAGTATTTCCATACCAGACGAGGGCTAGTGTTTGAAATTTGACACAAAACCTGGACAAAAATGGACCAAAATCTATATTTCAGTCCCGGAATCCGAAACATTGTTATATATTTAGGAGAAGAATGCTATAAGGGTCTCCCGGTCCTGGATATCATCTGTTATTTTCGGGTGATTTTCGTACCACCCGACAAAAATGGATCGAAATTCGTATTTTTGAACAAAACAATGGCTATTGTTGAAATCCCACACGGAACTCGGAACAAAGTTATAAATTTAGGAGAAGAATGCTATAAGGTCTCTCGGTCCTCGATTTCATCTGGACTTTGCATACGATTTTCTTACCCCTCGACAAAAAAGGCCAAAATCTATATTTTTGGACCAGACGACGGCAAGTGTTTGAAATCAGGCGTGGAACCTAAAACCAGTAATAAATTTTGGAGAAGAATGCTATCAGGGTCTCCGGTCCTCCTCAGTTTCATCAGGACTTTACGGGTGATTTTCATACCACCCGACAGAAAATTGACGGATATCCGTATTTTCAAACAAGATGATTGCTAGTGTTTGAAACCTGACGTGGAACCTAAAAACACAGTTATATATTTAGGAGAAGAATGCTATAAGTGTCTCCCGGTCCTCGATTTCATCTATGCTTTTCGAGCGCGGAACTCGATATACAGTTATAAATTTTCAAGAAGAATGCTATAAAGGTCTCCTAGTCCTAGATTTCATCTAGACTTTTCGTGCGACTTTCGTACCACCCGACTAAAATGGACCGAAATCCGTATTTTTGAACAAGACGATTGTTAGTGTTTGAATTCTGACGTGAAACCCGAAATACAATTATAAATTTAGAAGAAGAAATCTATAAGGATCTCTCGGTCCTCGATTTCATTTGGACTTTTTGGACGATTTTCGTACTTCCCGACTAAAATGTACCTAAATTCGTGTTTTTGAACAAGACGATGGCTAGTTTTTAAAATCTGACGCAGAACCTGAAACACAATTATAAATTTAGAAGAAGAATCCTATCAGACTAGTGTTTGAAATATTACGCGGAACCCGAAGCACAGTTATATATTTTGGAGAAGAATGCAACTAGGTTTTCCCGGTCATTGATTTCATCAGGACTTTTCAGGCGATTTTTGTACAATCGACAATAAAGGACCGAAATACATATTTTTGAAAAAGACTATGGCTAGTGTTTGAAATCTGATGCGGAACCTGAAACATAGTTATAAATTTTGGAGAAGAATGATATAAGGGTCTCCCGGTCCTTGATTTCATCTGGACTTTTCGGGCGATTTTCGTAACACCTGACTAAAGTGGACCTAAATTCGTATTTTCGAACAAAACTATGGTTAGTGTTTGAAAACGGACGCGGAACCTGAAACACAGTTATAAGTTTAGAAGAAGAATGCTATAAGGGTCTCCCAATCCTCGATTTATTCTGGACTTTTTGGGCGATTTTCGTACCACCCAACAAAGACGGACCGAATTTCGTATTTTCGGACCGGACGATGGCTAGTGTTTAAAATCAGGCGTGGAGCCCAAAATACAGTTATAAATTTTTGAGAAGAATGCTATAAGGGTCTCCTGGTTAGTGTTTGAAATTTGTTGCGGAACTTGAAACACAATTATAAATTTTATAGAAGAATGCTATAAATGTCTCCCAGTCCTCGATTTCATCTGGACTTTTTGGACGATTTTCGTACCACCTACTAAAATGAACCAAAATCTGTATTTTTTGAACAAAACAAGATTAATTTTTTGAAATATGACACGGAACCTGTAACACATTTATAAATTTGGAGTAGAATGCTATAAGGGTCTCTCGGTCCTCGATTTTATCAAGATTTTTCGGGGGATTTTCGTAACCCTCGACAAAAAAAGACTGAAATATGTATTTTCAAAACAGACGAGGGCTAGTGTTGGAAACCTGACACGGAACCCGAAACACAATTATCAATTTGGAGAAGAATGCTATAAGGTCTCCCGGTCCTCGATTTATCTGACTTTCGGGTAATTTTCGTATCGATCGACAAAAATATGCCAAAATATGTATTTTTGGACCAGACGATGGCTAGTGTTTGAATTTTGACTCGGAACCCGAACCACAGGTATAAATTTTGGAGAAGAATGGCATAAAGGTCTCCCATTCCTCGATTTCATTTGGACTTTTCTTGCGATTTTCGTACCACCCGACTAAAACGAACCGAAATTTGTATTTTCAAACAAAACAATGGTTAGTGTTTGAAATCTGGCGCGTAACCCGAAACACAATTATAAAATTTGGAGAAGTATGCTATAAGGGTCTCCAGGTCCTCGATTTCATCTGGATTTTTTAGACGATTTTGTACCTCCCGACTAAAATGGACAAAAATCTGTATTTTCGAACAAAACGACAGTTTTTGTTTGGAATCTGACACAAAACCCAAAACAAAGTTATAAATTTGGGAGAAGAAGGCTATAAAGGTCTCTCGTACACATGAAAAAATGGACCGAAATTCGTATTTTTGAACAAGCAATGGATACATTTTGAAATCTGACGCTGAACCCGAATCACATTTATAAATATAGGAGAAAGAATGCTATAGGATTCTCCTTGTCCTCGATTTCATCTAGACTTTTTGAGGTATTTTTGTACACGGCAATGGTCTCGAGGTCCTCAATTTCATATGGACTTTTTGGGCGATTTTCGTAACCCTCGACAAAAATGGACCAACATATGTATTTTCGGACCAGACGATGGCTTGTGTTTGCAATCTGGCGCAGAACCCGAAACATGGTTATAAATTTTAGAGAAGAATGCTATAAGGGTCTCTCGGTCTTCGATTTCATTGGGACTTTTTGAGCGATTTTCGTACCACCCGACTAAAATGGACGGAAATCCGTATTGTTGAACACTAGCCATCGGTCGATTTTTGTAAGGGGATACTAAAATCGCCTGAAAAGTCTAGACGAAATTGAGGACCAGGAGACCCTTATAGCATTCTTCTCCTAAATTTGTAACTGTGTTTCGGGTTCTACGTCTTATATTTCAAACACTAAGTATTGTTTTGTCCGAAACTACGGACTTTGGTTTATTTTGTTTGGTGGTACAAAAATTGCCCAAAAAGTCTAGATGAAATCGAGTACATGGAGACCCTTATAGCATTCTTCTCCAAAATTTATAACTGTGTTTCGGGTTCTACGCCTGATCCCAAACACTAGCCATCATCTGGTATGAAAATACTGATTTTGGTCCTTTTTTGTGGAGGGGTACGAAAATCTCCCGAAAAGTCCAGATGAAATCGAAGACCGAGAGTCCCTTATATCATTCTTCTTCTAATTTAAACACTAGCCATCATTGTTGTTTCCGAAAATACGGATTTCGGTTAATTTAAGTTGGGTGGTACAAAAATCGCTCGAAAAGTCCCGATGAAATCGAGGACCGAGAGACCCTTATAACATTCTTTTCTAAAATTTATAACTAGGTTTCAAGTTGTGCGCCAGATTTCAAACAATAGCCATCGTCTTGTACGAAAATACCCTGAAAAGTCTAGATGAAATCGAGGAGCAGGAGACTCTTATAGCATTCTTCTCCTAAATTTATAAATGTGATTCCGGTTCCGCGTAAGATTTCAAACACTATCCATTGCTTGTTCGAAAATACAAAATTTGATCCATTTTTGTCATGTGTACGAGAGACCCTTATAGCATTCTTTTCCAAGATTTGTAACTGTGTTTCGGGCAAACACAAACACAAACCATCGTTTTGTTTCGAAAATACAGATTTTGGTCGATTTTAGTCGGATGGTACGAAAATCATCTAAAAAATGCAGATGAAATCGAGGACATAAAGATCCAAAAAATTTAATTGTGTTTCGGGTTTCGCGCCAGATTTAAAACAATAACCATCGTTTTGTTTGAAGACACAAATTTCGGTCCATTTTAGTTGGGTGGTACGAAAATCGCCGCGAAAGTCCAGATGAAATCGAGGACCAGGAGACCTTTATAGCATTCTTCTCCAAAATTAATAACTATTTTTCGGGCTACGCCTCAAATTTTAAACACTAGCCATCGTCTGGTCTGAAAATACGAATTTCGGTTCATTTTTGTTGGGTGGTACGAAAATTGCCCAAAAATTTCAAATGAAATCGAGGACTGGGACGCCCTTACATCATTCTTCTTCTAAATTTATAACTATGTTTCAGGTTACACGTCAAATTTCAAACACTAGCCATAATCTTGTTCGAAAATACTAATTTAGGTACATTTAGTGAGGTGGTATGAAAATCACCCAAAAGTCCAGATGAAATCAAGGACCCGGAGACCCTTATGGCATTCTTCTCCATAATTTATAACTCTGTTTTGTGTTTTGTGTGTTTCGTGCCAGATTTCAAACACTAACCATCGTTTTGTTTGAAAATACGAATTTCGGTCCATTTTAGTCAGGATGTACGAAAATCGAATGAAAAGTCCATATCAAATCGAGGATTGGGAGACCCTTATATCATTCTTCTCCAAAATTGATAACCCTGTTTCGGGTTCCGCATCAAAATTCAAACAGTAGCCATCATCTGGTACAAAAATACAGATTTTGACATATTTTTTTTCGATCGGTACGAACATTGACCTAAAAGTATAGTTGAAATCAAGGACCAGGAGACCCTTATAGCATTCTTCTCCAAAATTTAAAACTGTTTTTCGATTTCTGCGTCAAAGTTCAAACACTAGCCATCGTCTTGTTCGAAAACTTGGATTTCAGTCCATTTTTGTAGGGTGGTACGAAAATCACCCCAAAAATCCAAATGAAATCGAGGAATGGGAGTCCCTTATAGCATTCTTCTCCAAAAAGATTAACTGTGTTTCAGGTTCTGCGTCAGATTTCAAGCACTAGCCATCATCTGATCCAAAAATACGAATATCGGTCCATTTTGGCCAAATGGTACGAAAATCGCCATAAAAGTCCCGATCAGATCAAGGACCCGGAGACCCTTATAGCATTCTTCTCCAAAATTTATAAAATTGTTTCGGGTTCCTTGTCAAATATCAAACACTAGCCATTGTCTATTCCGAAAATACGGATTTCGTTCCATTTTGGTCGGGTTGTACGAAAATTCCTCGAAAAGTGTAGATGAAAATCGAGGGACCGGGAAACCCTTATATAGCATTCTTCTCAAAAAAATTTATAACTGTTTTTCAAGCTCCGCACCTGATTTTAAACACTAGCCATCCTCTATTCCGAAAAAATGAATTTCAGTCCATTTTTGTTGGGTGTTACGAAAATTGCCCTTAAAGTCCAGATGAAATCAAGGACCGAGAGACCCTTATAGCATTCTTCTCCAAAATTTATAATTGTGTTTCGGGTTCCGCGTCAAAATTCAAAACACTAGCCATCGTCTGATCCAAAAAATAATGATTTTGGTACATTTTTGTCGAGGGGTACGAAAATCGTCCGAAAGTGCAGATAAATCAAGAACCGAGAGACCCTTATAGAATTCTTTTCCAAATTTATAAGTGTGTTTCAGGTTTTCGGGTTAAAATTTCAAACACTAGCCATAGTCTTGTTCGAAAATACGGATTTCGGTCTATTTTAGTCAGCTGGTATGAAATTGTCCGAAAAGTCTATATGAAAATCGAGGACCATGAGATCCTTATAGAATTCTTATCCAAAATTTATAATTCTTTTCGAGTTTCCCGTCAGATTTCAAACACCAACCATCGTTTTGTTCGCAAAATACAGATTTTGGTTCATTTTTGTAGGGGTGTACGAAAATCCTCCAAAAAGTCCAGATGAAATCGAGACCCAGAGACCTTTATAGCATTCTTCTCTGAAATTTATAATTGTGTTTCGGGTTCTTCAACAGATTTCAAACACTTAGGATCGTTTTCTAGGGTGGTACGAAAATCACCCGAAAAGTCCAGATGAAATCGAGGATCGGGAGACCCTGATAGCATTCTTCTCCAAAATTTATTACTAGTTTTTAGGTTCCGCGCTAGATTTTAAACACTTGTCATCGTCTGGTCCGGAAATATAGATTACGGTCCTTTTTGTCAAGAGGTAAGAAAATCACCTAAAAAGTCCAGATGAAATCGAGGGCCGAGAGACACTTATAGTATTCTTTCTCCTAAATTTATAATTGTGTTTGGGAGTTCCGCGCTAGATTTCAAACACTAGCCATCATCTGGTCCGAAAATATAGATTTTGGTCCATATTTGTAGAGGGGTACGAAAATCGCTAGAAAGTCCAGATGTAATCGACGACCGAGAGACTCTTATAGCATTCTTATTCTAAATTTATAATTGTATTCCGGGTTCCATATCAGATTTCAAGCACTAACCATCGAGGATCGGGAGACCCTTATAGAATTCTTCTCCAAAAATTTAACTGTGTTTCAGGTTCCGCGTCATATTTCAAACACTAGCCGTTGTTTTGTTTGAAAATAAGAATTTCGGTCCATTTTAGTGGGGTGGTCCGAAAATCTCACGAAAAGTCCAGATGAAAATCTAGGACCGGGACACCCTTATATCATTCTTCTCCAAAATTTATAATTGTGTTTTAGGTTGCGCATTAGATTTTCAAACACTAGCCACAATCTTTTTTGAAAATACGGATTTTTGTCCTTTCTTGTCGATGGTATGAAAATCACCTAAAAAGTCCGATGAAATCAATGACCCGGCGAAACCCTTATAACATTCTTCTCCAAAATTTATAATTTTGCTTTAGGTTCCGCGTCATATTTCAAATATTAGCCATCGTTTGGTCTGAAAATACTGATTTCGGTCCATTTTAAGTCGGGTGGTACGAAAATCGCCCGAAAAATCTAGATGAAATCGAGGACCGAGAGACCCTTATAGCATTTTTTCTTCTAAATTTATAACTGTGTTTCGGGTTCCGCGTCAGGTTTCAAACACTAAAAATCGTCTTTTTCAAAAATACGGATTTTAGTCCATTTTAGTCGTGTGGTATGAAAGTCACCCGAGAAGTCCAGATGAAATCTAGGACCAACAGACTCTTATATCATTCTTCAAATTTTATAATTGTGTTTCGGGTTCTGCGTTAGATTTTCAACACTAGCCATAGTCTTTTTTCGAAAATACGAATTTCGGTCCATTTTAGTTGGAACGTATGAAAATCGCCCAAAAAGTTCAGATAAGACCGGGAGAACCTTATAGCATTCTTCTCCAAAAATTATAACTGTGTCTCGAGTTCCCGCGCAAGATTTTCAAACACTAAGCCCATGCTGGTCCGAAAATACAGATTTTACTCCATTTTTGTCGTGGGGTACAAAAATCACCTGAAAAGTCCACATGAAATTGAGAACCGAGATGGACTAGTTATAGCATTCTTCTCCAAAATTTATAACAGTTTCGGTCCATTTTTTGTAGGGTGGTACGAAATCACCCGAAAAGTCTAGATGAATCTGAAGACCAGGAGACCTTGATACCATTCTTCTCCAAAATTTATGACTGGTTTTTAGGTTCTGCGCCAGATTTCAAACACTTGCCATCGTCTGGTCCGAAAATATAAATTTCGGATCCTTTTTTGTCGGAGGGTAAAATAATCGCCGGAAAGTCCAGATGAAATCGAGGACCGAGAGATCCTTATATCATTTTTCTCCTAAATTTATAATTGTGGTTCGAGTTCCGTGTCGGATTTCAAAACACTAGCCATTGTTTTGTTCAAAAATACAAATTTCGGTCTATTTTCAGTCAAGTGGCACGAAAATCACCCAAAATACCAGATGAAATCGAGGACCGGGAGACCCTTATAAAACATTCTTCTCTAAAAATCATAACAGTGTTTCTGATTCCAAGTCAGATTTCTATCACTAGCCATTGTCTGGTCCGAAAATATAGATTTTGTTTCATTTTTGTCGAGGGGTATGAAAATCACCCTAAAAGTCCAAAATGAAATCGATGACTGAGAGACTGTTATAGTATTCTTCTTCTAAATTTATAACTGTATTTCGGGTTCCATGTCAAATTTCAAACACTAGCAATCGTCTAGTTCGAAAATACGGATTTCATTCAATTTTAGTCTTGTGGTATGAAAATCGCCCGAAAAGTCCAGATGAAATCGAGGATTGGGAGACCCTTATAGCATTATGTTCCGGAAATACTGATTTCGGTCCATTTTTGTCAGGTGTTATGAAAATCGTCAGAAAAGTCTAGATGATATGAACGACCGGGAAACCATTATAGCATTCTTATCCAAAATTTATAACTATGTTTCGGGTTCCGCGGCAGATTTCAACAGTGTTTCGAGAATACATATTTTGGCCCATATTTGTCGAGGGGTACGAAAATTGCCCGAAAAGCCCAGATGAAATCGAGGAGAAGTAGATTCTTGTAACATTCTTCTCCTAAATTTATAACTGAGTTTCGGGTTCTGTGTCAGACGATGACAAGTGTTTGAAATCTGGTGCGGAACCTGAAAACCAGTAATAAATTATGGAGAAGAATGTTATCAGGGTCTCCCAGTCTTTTTTCATCTGGACTTTTCGGGTGATTTTTGTAACACCAGACAAAAAATGGACTGAAATCCGTATTTTCGAACAACATGATTGCTATTGTTTAACATCTGTAGCGGAACTCGACACACATTTATAAATTTTGGAGAAGAATGCTATAAGGGTCTCTCGTTCCTCGATTTCATCTGGACTTTTCGAGCAATTTTCATCTATCCAACTAAAATTAACATAAATCCATATTTTCGAAAAAGACTATGGCTAGTGTTTGAAATCTGACGCGGAACCCGAAATACAGTTATAAATTTTGAAGAAGAATGATATAAAGGACTCCCGAAACAAGACTATTGTTAGTATTTGAAATCAGACCCGGGACCCGAAACAAAATTATAAATTTAGAAAAAGAACGCTATAAGGCTCTCCCGGTCCTCGATTTCATCTGGACTTTTTGGGCGATTTTCATACCACTAGAATAAAATGGATTGAAATCCGTATTTTCGGACAAGACGATGGCTAGAGTTTGAAACCTGACGCAAATCTTGAAACTCTGTTATAAATTTAGAAGAAAAATGCTATAAGGGTCTCCCAGTCCTCGATTTCATCTGGACTTTTTGGGCGAATTTTGTACCACCCGACAAAAATGGACCGAAATACCATACTTTCGAACAATACAATTGCTTGTGTTTGAAATCAGAGGCGGAACGGAAACTCAATTTTTAAATTTAGGAGAAGAATGCTATAAGGGTCTCCCGGTCCTCAATTTCATCTGGGCTTTCAGGCTATTTTCGTACCACTCGACAAAAATAGTCTGAAATCCGTATTTTCTAACAAGACAATTATTAGTGTTTGAAATCTGAGGCTGAACCCGAATCTAAGTTATAAATTATGGCGAAGAATGCTATAAGAGTCTCCTTGTCCTCGATTTCAGTTGGTCTTTTCGGGAGAAAAATGTTATAAAGGTCTCCCGGCTCTTGATTTCATCTGGACTTTTTGGACGATTTTCGTATCACCCTACTAAAATGAACCAAAATATGTATTTTCGAACAAAATGATGGTTAGTGTTTGAAACCTGACACAGAACCTAGAACACAGTTATAAATTTTGGAGAAAAATGCTATAAGGGTCTCTCGTCCACGATTTCATCTGGACTTTTCAGGAGATTTTCGCGTAGCCCTCGACAAAAAAGGACCGAAATCTATATTTTCATACCAGACGAGGGGCTAGTGTTAGAAATCAGATGCGAAACCTGAAAACACAGTTATAAATTTGGAGAAGAATGCTACTACTAGGGTCTCCTCGTCCTCAATTTCATCTAGCCTTTTTGGGGGATTTTCGTACCACCCAACCCAAATGGACCAAAATTCGTATTTTCGGACTAGACGATGGCTAGTGTTTAAAATCAGGCGCAGAGCCGAAAAAACAGTTATCAATTTTTGAGAAGAATGCTATAAGGGTCTCCCGGTCCACGATTTCATCTGGACTTTTCGGGTGATTTTCGTACCACCCGACCAAAATAGATCGAAATACGTATTTTCGGACAAAAATATGGCTAGTGTTTGAATTCTGACGCGGAACCCGAAACACAGTTAAGCTTTTTGGAGAAGAAAGATATAAGGGTCTCCCGATCCTCGATTTCATATGGACTTTTCGGGCGATTTTTGTACTTTTCGACAAAAATGGACTAAAATCCGTATTTTTGAACAAGACGATGACTAGTGTTTGAATTCTAACGCAGAAACCGAAACACAGTTTTAAATTTTGGAGATGGATGCTGTAAGGGTGCCCTGGTCCTCGATTTCATCTGGACATTTCGGTTGATATTCGTACCCACCGAGAAAAATATGCCAAAATCTGTATTTTCGGACCAGACGATGGCTAGTGTTTGAATTTTGAAGCGGAACCCGAAAACACAGTTATAAATTTTTTGAAAAGAATGATATAAGAGCCTCTCAGTCCTCGATTTTCTCTGGACTTTTCGGTGGATTTTCGTACAATCTGACTATAATGGACCGAAATTCGTATTTCGAACAAAACGATCGTTAGTGTTTGAAATCTGGCATGAAAACCCGAAACACACAGTTATAAATTTTGGAGAAGAATGCTATAATGGTCTCCTAGTCTCGATTTTATCTGGACTTTTCTGTGGACCGAAACCACGTGACTAAATAGACCAAAATTCGTATTTTTGAACAAAACGATGGTTAGTGTTTGAAATCTGGTATGGAACCCAAAACACAGTTTTAAATTTTGGAGAAGAATGCTATAAGGGTCTCCCAGTCCCCAATTTCATCTAGCTTTTTCGGCGATTTTCGTACCACCAACAAAAACGGACCAAAATTCGTATTTCGGACTAGACGATGGCTTGTGTTTAAAATCGGGCGTAGAGCCAAAAAAACAGTTATAAATTTTTGAGAAGAATCCTATAAGGGTCTCCCAGTCCTCGATTTCATCTGGACTTTTCGGGCGATTTTGTACCACCCGACAAAAATGGACCGAAATACGTATTTTTGGACCAGACAATGGCTAGTGTTTGAATTCTGACGCGGAACTCGAAACACAATTAAGCTTTTTGAGAAGAATGCTATAATGGTCTCCTGGTCCTCGATTTCATCCGGACTTTCGAGCGATTTTCGTACCTTTCGACAAAAATAGATCGAAATCCGTATTTTCGAACAAGACGATGGCTAGTATTTATAAATTTAATTCTAACACAGAAACCGAAACACAATTTTAAATTTTGGAGAAGAATGCTATAAGGGTCTCCTGGTCGTCGATTTCATCTAGATATTTCAGTCGATTTTCGTACCCAACGACAAAAATATGCCCAAATCTGTATTTTAGGAATAGACGATGGCTAGTGTTTGAATTTTGACGCGGAAACCGAAAAACAGTTTTAAATTTTGGAGAAGAATGATATAAGAGTCTCCCAGACTAAAAACAGTTATCTGGCCTTTTTTGTCGATTTTCGTACCACCTGACTAAAATGGACTGAAATTCGTATTTTCGAACAAAACGATGGTAAGTGTTTGAAATCTGGCACGAAACCCGAAACAAAGTTATAAATTTTAAGACGAATGCTATAAGGGTCTCCTAGTCCTCGATTTCATCTGGACTTTTCGGGAGATTTTCATACCACCTGACTAAAATGGACCAAAATCGTATTTTCGAAAAAGACTATGGCTAGTGTTTAAAATCTGACGCGTAACCGAAAACACGATTTATAAATTTAGAGAAGAATGTTGTAAGGGTGTCCGGTCCTCGATTTCCTTTGGACTTTTTGGGCAATTTTTCTACCACCCAACAAAAATGAACCGAAATTTGTATTTTTCGGACCACATGATGGCTAGTGTTAAAATCTTGGGTGGAGCCCGAAAAACAGTTATAAGAGTAGAATGCTATAAGCCTTGATTTCAATCTGGACTTTTTGGGCGATTTTCATACCACTAGACTAAAAATGGATTGGAAATCCGTATTTTCAGACAAGAGATGGCTAGAGTTTGAAACCTGACGCGAATCTTGAAACTCTGTTATAAATTTAGGAGAAAAATGCTATAAGGGTCTCCCAGTCCTCGATTTCATCTGGACTTTTTGGGTGAATTTTGTACCACCCGACAAAAATGGACCGAAATCCATACTTTCGAACAATACAATTGCTTGTGTTTGAAACCAGAGGCGGAACCGGAAACTCAATTTTTAAATTTAGGAGAAGAATGCTATAAGGGTCTCCCGGTCCTCAATTTCATCGGGGCTTTTCAGGCTATTTCGTACCACTCGACAAAAATAGTCTGAAATCCGTATTTTCTAACAAGACAATTATTAGTGTTTGAAATCTGAGGCTGAACCTGAAACTAAGTTATAAATTTTGGCGAAGAATGCTATAAGAGTCTCCTGGTCCTCGATTTCATTTGGTCTTTTCGGGCGAAAAATGTTATAAAGGTCTCCCGGCTCTTGATTTCATCTGGACTTTTTGGACGATTTTCGTATCACCCTACTAAAATGAACCAAAATATGTATTTTCGAACAAAATGATGGTTAGTGTTTGAAACCTGACACAGAACCTAGAACTCAGTTATAAATTTTGGAGAAAAATGCTATAAGGGTCTCTCGGTCCACGATTTCATCTGGACTTTTCAGGCGATTTTCGTAGCCCTCGACAAAAAAGGACCGAAATCTATATTTTCATACCAGACGAGGGCTAGTGTTAGAAATCAGATGCGAAACCCTGAAACACAGTTATAAATTTTGGAGAAGAATGCTACTAGGGTCTCCTCGTCCTCAATTTCATCTAGCCTTTTGGGGGATTTTCGTACCACCCAACCCAAATGGACCAAAAATTCGTATTTTCGGACTAGACGATGGCTAGTGTTTAAAATCGGGCGCAGAGCCCGAAAAACAGTTATCAATTTTTGAGAAGAATGCTATAAGGGTCTCCCGGTCCACGATTTCATCTGGACTTTTCGGGTGATTTTCGTACCACCCGACCAAAATAGATCGAAATACGTATTTTCGGACCAAACAATGGCTAGTGTTTGAATTCTGACCTGGAACCCGAAACACAGTTAAGCTTTTTGGAGAAGAAAGATATAAGGGTCTCCCGATCCTCGATTTCATATAGACTTTTCGGGCGATTTTTGTACCTTTCGACAAAAATGGACTGAAATCCGTATTTTCGAACAAGACGATGGCTAGTGTTTGAATTCTAACGCAGAAACCGAAACACAGTTTTAAATTTTGGAGATGGATGCTGTAAGGGTGCCCTGGTCCTCGATTTCATCTGGGCATTTCGGTTGATATTCGTACCCACCGAGAAAAATATGCCAAAATCTGTATTGTCGGACCAGACGATGGCTAGTGTTTGAATTTTGAAGCGGAACCCGAAACACAGTTTATAAATTTTTGAAAAGAATGATATAAGAGCCTCTCAGTCCTCGATTTTATCTGGACTTTTCGGTGGATTTTCGTACCACCTGACTAAAATGGACCGAAATTCGTATTTTCGAACAAAACAATCGTTAGTGTTTGAAATCTGGCATGAAACCCGAAACACAGTTATAAATTTTGGAGAAGAATGCTATAATGGTCTCCTAGTCCTCGATTTTATCTGGACTTTTCTGTGGATTTTCGTACCACCTGACTAAAATAGACCAAAATTCGTATTTTTGAACAAAACGATGGTTAGTGTTTGAAATCTGGTATGGAACCCAAAACACAGTTTTAAATTTTGGAGAAGAATGCTATAAGGGTCTCCCAGTCCCAAATTTCATCTAGCTTTTTCGGCCATTTTCGTACCACCCAACAAAAACGGACCAAAATTCGTATTTTCGGACTAGACGATGGCTTGTGTTTAAAATCGGGCGTAGAGCCAAAAAAACAGTTATAAATTTTTGAGAAGAATCCTATAAGGGTCTCCCAGTTCTCGATTTCATCTGGACTTTTCGGGCGATTTTCGTACCACCCGACAAAAATGGACCGAAATACGTATTTTTGGACCAGACAATGGCTAGTGTTTGAATTCTGACGCGGAACCCGAAACACAATTAAGCTTTTTCAAGAAGAATGCTATAATGGTCTCCTAGTCCTTGATTTCATCCGGACTTTTCGAGCGATTTTTGTACCTTCCGACAAAAATAGATCGAAATACGTATTTTCGAACAAAACGATGGCTAGTATTTAAATTCTAACACAGAAACCGAAACACAATTTTAAATTTTGGAGAAGAATGCTATAAGGGTCTCCTGGTCGTCGATTTCATCTAGACATTTCAGTCGATTTTCGTACCCAACGACAAAAATATGCCAGAATCTGTATTTTCGGACTAGACAATGGCTAGTGTTTGAATTTTGACGCGGAACCCGAAAAACAGTTTTAAATTTTGGAGAAGAATGATATAAGAGTCTCCCAGACTAAAAACAGTTATCTGGCCTTTTTTGTCGATTTTCGTACCACCTAACTAAAATGGAGTGAATTTCGTATTTTTGAACAAAACGATAGTAAGTGTTTGAAAACTGGCACGAAACCCAAAACAAAGTTATAAATTTTAAGAAGAATTCTATAAGGGTCTCCCTGTCCTCGATTTCATCTGGACTTTTCGGGATATTTTCATACCACCTGACTATAATGGACCAAAATTCGTATTTTCGAAGAAGACTATGGCTAGTGTTTAAAATCTGACGCGTAACCGAAAACACGATTATAAATTTAGAAGAAGAATGTTGTAAGGGTGTCCCGGTCCTCGATTTCCTTTGGACTTTTTGGGCAATTTTTCTACCACCCAACAAAAATGAACCGAAATTTGTATTTTCGGACCACATGATGGCTAGTGTTTAAAATCTGGGGTGGAGCCCGAAAAACAGTTATAAGAGTAGAATGCTATAAGGGTCTCCTAGTCCTTGATTTCATCTGAACTTTTTGTGCGATTATCATACCACTAGACTAAAATGGATTGAAATTTGTATTTTCAGACAAGACGATGGCTAGTGTTTGAAACCTGACGCGAATCTTGAAACTCTGTTATAAATTTAGGAGAAAAATGCTATAAGGGTCTCCCGGTCCTCGATTTCATCTGGACTTTTTGGGCGAATTTTGTACCACCCGACAAAAATGGACCGAAATCCATACTTTCGAACAATACAATTGCTTGTGTTTGAAATCAGAGGCGGAACCGGAAACTCAATTTTTAAATTTAGGAGAAGAATGCTATAAGGGTCTCCCGGTCCTCAATTTCATCGGGGCTTTTCAGGCTATTTTCGTACCACTCGACAAAAATAGTCTGAAATCTGTATTTTCTAACAAGACAATTATTAGTATCTGAAATCTGAGGCTGAACCTGAAACTAAGTTATAAATTTTGGCGAAGAATGCTATAAGAGTCTCCTGGTCCTCGATTTCATTTGGTCTTTTCGGGCGAAAAATGTTATAAAGGTCTCCCGGCTCTTGATTTCATCTGGACTTTTTGGACGATTTTCGTATCACCCTACTAAAATGAACCAAAATATGTATTTTCGAACAAAATGAAGGTTAGTGTTTGAAACCTGACATAGAACCTAGAACTCAGTTATAAATTTTGGAGAAAAATGCTATAAGGGTCTCTCGGTCCACGATTTCATCTGGACTTTTCAGGCGATTTTCGTAGCCCTCGACAAAAAAGAACCAAAATCTATATTTTCATACCAGACGAGGGCTAGTGTTAGAAATCAGATGCGAAACCCTGAAACACAGTTATAAATTTTGGAGAAGAATGCTAATAGGGTCTCCTCGTCCTCAATTTCATCTAGCCTTTTGGGGGATTTTCGTATCACCCAACCCAAATGGACCAAAATTCGTATTTTCGGACTAGACGATGGCTAGTGTTTAAAATCGGGCGCAGAGCCCGAAAAACAGTTATCAATTTTTGAGAAGAATGCTATAAGGGTCTCCCGGTCCACGATTTCATCTAGACTTTTCGGGTGATTTTCGTAACACCCGACCAAAATAGATCGAAATCCGGATTTTCGGACCAAACAATGGCTAGTGTTTGAATTTTGACGCGGAACCCGAAACACAGTTAATCTTTTTGGAGAAGAAAGATATAAGGGTCTCCCGATCCTCTATTTCATATGGACTTTTCGGGCGATTTTTGTACCTTTCGACAAAAATGGACTGAAATCTGTATTTTCGAAAAAGACGATGGCTAGTGTTTGAATTCTAACGCAGAAACCGAAACACAGTTTTAAATTTTGGAGATGGATGCTCTAAGGGTCCCCTGGTCCTCGATTTCATCTGGACATTTCGGTTGATATTCGTACCCACCGCGAAAAATATGCCAAAATCTGTATTTTCGGACCAGACGATGGCTAGTGTTTGAATTTTGAAGCCGAACCCGAAACACAGTTATAAATTTTTGAAAAGAATGATATAAGAGCCTCTCAGTCCTCGATTTTATCTAGACTTTTCGGTGAATTTTCGTACCACCTGAATAAAATGGACCGAAATTCGTATTTTCGAACAAAACGATCGTTAGTTTTTGAAATCTGGCATGAAACCCGAAACACAGTTATAAATTTTGGAGAAAAATGCTATAATGGTCTCCTAGTCCTCGATTTTATCTGGACTTTTCTGTGGATTTTCGTACCACCTGACTAAAATAGACAAAAATTCGTATTTTTGAACAAAATGATGGTTAGTGTTTGAAATCTGGTATGGAACCCGAAACACAGTTATACATTTTGGAGAAGAATGCTATAAGGGTCTCCCAGTCCCCAATTTTCATCTAGCTTTTTCGGCGATTTTCGTACCACCCAACAAAAACGGACCAAAATTCGTATTTTCGGACTAGACGATGGCTTGTGTTTAAAGTCGGGCGTAGAGCCAAAAAAACAGTTATAAATTTTTGAGAAGAATCCTATAAGGGTCTCCCAGTTCTCGATTTCATCTGGACTTTTCGGGCGATTTTCGTACCACCCGACAAAAATGGACCGAAATACGTATTTTTGGACCAGACAATGGCTAGTGTTTGAATTCTGACGCGGAACTCGAAACACAATTAAGCTTTTTGGAGAAGAATGCTATAAGGGTCTCCTGGTCCTCGATTTCATCCGGACTTTTCGAGCGATTTTCGTACCTTTCGACAAAAATAGATCGAAATCCGTATTTTCGAACAAGACGATGGCTAGTATTTAAATTCTAACACAGAAACCGAAACACAATTTTAAATTTTGGAGAAGAATGCTATAAGGGTCTCCTGGTCGTCGATTTCATCTAGACATTTCAGTCGATTTTCGTACCCTAACGACAAAAATATGCCAAAATCTGTATTTTCGGACTATACGATGGCTAGTGTTTGAATTTTGACGCGGAACCCGAAAAACAGTTTTAAAATTTTGGAGAAGAATGATATAAGAGTCTCCCAGACTAAAAACAGTTATCTGGCCTTTTTTGTCGATTTTCGTACCACCTGACTAAAGAGGACCGAAATTCGTATTTTCGAACAAAACGATGGTAAGTGTTTGAAATCTGGCACTAAACCCGAATCACAGTTATAAATTTTAAAGAAGAATGCTATAAGGGTCTCCCAGTCCTCGATTTCATCTAAACCTTTCAGGAGATTTTCATACCACCTGACTAAAATGGACCAAAATTCGTATTTTCGAAAAAGACTATGGCTAGTGTTTAAAATCTGAGGTGAAGCCCGAAAAAACAGTTATAAGAGAAAAATGCTATAAGGGTCTCCTAGTCCTTGATTTCATCTGGACTTTTTTGGCGATTTTCATACCACTAGACTAAAATGGATTGAAATCCGTATTTACGGACAAGACGATGGCTAGAGTTTGAAACCTGACGCGAATCGTGAAACTCTGTTATCAATTTAGGAGAAAAATGCTATAAGGGTCTCCCCGGTCCACGATTTCATCTGGACTTTTCGGGAGATTTTCATACCACCTGACTAAAATGGACCAAAATTCGTATTTTCGAACAAGACTATGGCTAGTGTTTGAAATCTGATGCGTAACCGAAAAAACGATTATAAATTTAGAAGAAGAATGTTGTAAGGGTGTCCCGGTCCTCGATTTCCTTTGGAATTTTTGGGCAATTTTTCTACCACCCAACAAAAATGATCCGAAATTTGTATTTTCGGACCACATGATGGCTAGTGTTTAAAATCTAGGGTGGAGCCCGAAAAACAGTTATAAGAGAAGAATGCTATAAGGGTCTCGAAGTCCTTGATTTCATCTGGACTTTTTGGGCGATTTTCATACCACTAGACTAAAATGGATTGAAATCTGTATTTTCGGACAAGACGATGGCTAGAGTTTGAAACCTGACGGGAATCTTGAAACTATGTTATAAATTGAGGAGAAAAATGCTATAAGGGTCTCCCGGTCCTCGATTTCATCTGGACTTTTTGGGAGATTTTCATACCACCTGACTAAAATGGACCAAAAATTCGTATTTTCGAACAAGACTATGGCTAGTGTTCGAAATCTGACGCGTAACCGAAAACACGATTATAAATTTAGAAGAAGAATGTCGTAAGAGTGTCCCGGTCCTCGATTTCCTTTGGACTTTTTGGGCAATTTTTCTACCACCCAACAAAAATGAACCGAAATTTGTATTTTCGGACCACATGATGGCTAGTGTTTAAAATCTGGGGTGGAGCCCGAAAAACAGTTATAAGAGAAGAATGCTATAAGGGTCTCCTAGTCCTTTGATTTCATCTTGACTTTTCCGGCGATTTTCGTACCACCCGACTAAAACGGACTGAAATTCGTATCTTCAAACAAAACGATGGTTAGTGTTTGAATGCTGGCGCAGAACCCTAAACAAAGTCCGTAGTTTCGGACCAAACGATGATTAGTGTTTGAAATATAGGACACAGAACCCGAACAACAGTTATATATTTAGGAGAAGAATGCTATAAGGGTCTCTTGATCCTCAATTTCATCTAGACTTTTCAGGCGATTTTTGTATGACCCGAAAAAATCGACCGATGGCTTGTGTTTGAATTCTGATGCGGAACCCGAAACACAATTAAAAATTTTGGAGAAGAATGCTATAAGGGTTTTTTGGTCCTCGATTTCATCTGGTATTTTTGGGCGATTTTTGTACTACCCGATTTTCATACACTAGCCATCGTGTATTCCGAAAGTACAGATGTTGGTCCATTTTCGTCGATGGGAACGAAAGTCGCCCGAAATATCCAAATGAAATCGAGGACCGGGAGAGCATTAGAGAATTCTTGTTCTAAATTTATAATTATGTTTCGGGTTTTGCGTTAGATTTGAAAAAACTAGCCATCGTCTTGATCGAAAATACGGATTTCGATCCATTTTAGTGGGTGGTACGAAAATCGCCCGAAAATCCAGATGCAATCGCGGACCGGGAGACCATTATAGCATTCTTCACCAAAATTTATAACTGTGTTCGCGTTCCGCGCCAGATTTCAAACACTAGCCATCGTCTATTCCGAAAGTACAGATGTTGGTCCATTTTCGTCGATGGGAACGAAGGTCTCCCGAAAAATCCAAATGAAATCGAGGACCGGGAGACCATTATAGAATTCTTGTTCTAAATTTATAACTGTGTTTCGGGTTCTGCGTTAGATTTGAAAAAACTAGCCATCGTCTTGATCGAAAATACGGATTTCGATCCATTTTAGTCGGGTGGTACGAAAATCGCCCGAAAAATCCAGATGAAATCGGGGACTGGGAGACCATTATAGCATTCTTCACCAAAATTTATAAATGCGTTTCGCGTTCCGCGCCAGATTTCCAACACTTGCCATCTTTTGGTCCGAAAATACAATTTTCGGTCTATTTTTGTTGGGTGGTACAAAAATCGCCCGAAAAGACCAGATGAAATCGAGGACCAGGATACCCTTCTAGCATTTTGCTTCAAAATTTGTAACTGTGTTTCGGGTTCCGAGCAAGATTTCAAACACTAACCATTGTTTTGTTCGAAAAAATACGAATTTCAGTCCATTTTAGCTAGGTGGTACGAAAATCGATCGAAAAATCCAAGTGAAATCGAGGACTGGGAGACCCTTAAATCATTCTTCTCCAAATTTATAACTGTGGTTCGGGTTGCGCATCAAAATTCAAACACTAGCCATCGTCTGGTACGAAAATCAACGGAAAAGTCCCGACGAAATCGAGGACCGGGAGACCATTGTAGAATTCTTTTCCAAAATTTATAATTGTGTTTCGGGTTCCGCGTTAGATTTCCAACACTAGCCCTCGTCTTATTTGAAAATACAAATTTCAGTCCTTTTTTTTCGAGGGTTACAAAAATTGCCAGAAAAGTCCAAATGAAATCGAGGACCGAGAGACCCTTATAGCATTCTTCTCCAAAATTTATAATTGTGTTCCAGGTCCCGTGTTAGATTTCAAACACTAACCATCATTTTGTTCGAAAATACAGATTTTAGTCATTTTAGTAGGGTGGTACGAAAATCGTCCAAAAAGTCCAGATGAGATCGAAGACCGGAAGACCTTTATAACATTCTTCTCCAAAATTTATAATTGTGTTTCAAGTTCCATGATAGATTTCAATTACTAACCATCGTTTTGTTCGAAAATACGAATTTCGGTCCATTTTAGTCGTGTGGTACGAAAATCACCCAAAAATACCCTTTGATATTGAGGACTAGAAGACCCTTAAAGCATTCTTCTCAAAATTTTATTACTGTTTTTCGGAATCCACACTCGATTTTAAACACTGGCCATCGTTTGGTCCAAAAATACGAATTTCGGTCAATTTTTGTTGGGTGGTATGAAAATCGCCCTAAAAGTCCAGATGAAATCGAGAATAGGGAGACCCTTATAGAATTCTTCTTCTAAATTTATAACTGTTTTCAAGTGCCGCGTCATATTTCAGACACTACCTATAATCTTGTTCGAAAATACGAATTTCGGTCCTTTTTTTGTCGATGAAATCGATGACCGGGAAACCCTAGTAGCATTCTTATCCAAAATTTATAATTGTGCTTCGGGTTCCGCGTCATATTTCAAACACTAGCCATCGTTTGGTCCAAAAATACGGATTTCGGTCCATTTTGGTCGGGTGGTAAGAAAATCCCCCGAAAACTCCAGATGAAATCAAGGACCAGGAGACCCTTACAACATTCTTCTCCTAAATTTATAACAGTGTTTCGGATTCGACATTAGATTTCAAAAACTAGCCATCGTTTTGTTCAATAATAGGGATTTCGGTCCATTTTTAGCCGGGTAGTACGAAAAATCGCACTAAAAGTCCAAATGAAATCGAGGACCAAGAGACCCTTATAGCATTCTTCTTCTAAAGTTGTAATTGTGTTTCGGGTTCTGCGTCAGATTTCAAGCACTAACAATCGTCTTCTTCGAAAATACAGATTTCGGTCCATTTTAGTTGGTTGGTACGAAAGTCGCCCGAAAAGTCCAGATGAAATCAAGGACTAAGAGACCCTTATAGCATTCTTTTCCAAAGTTTAGCAATGTTTTTCGGGTTACGTGCCAGATTTCAATCACTAGCCATCGTCTAGTCTAAAAATACGAATTTCGGTCCATTTTTGTCGGGTGGTACGAAAATCGTCCGAAAAGACCAGATGAAATCGAGGACCAGGAGACCCTAATAGCATTCTTCTCCTAAATTTATAACTGAGTTTTCGGGTTCCGCCTCTGATTTCAAACACTAGCCATCGTGTTGTTCAAAAATACGGATTTCGGTCCATTTTTGTCGAGTGGTAAGAAAATCTCCCGAAAAGCCTAGATGAAATCAAGGACCAGGAGACCCTTACAACATTCTTCTCCTAAATTTATAACAGTGTTTCGGATTCCACATTAGATTTCAAAAACTAGCCATCGTTTTGTTCAATAATAGGGATTTCGGTCCATTTTAGCTGGGTAGTACGAAAATCGCACTAAAAGTCCAAATGAAATCGAGGACCAAGAGACCCTTATAGCATTCTTCTTCTAAAGTTGTAATTGTGTTTTCGGGTTCTGCGTCAGATTTCAAGCACTAACAATCGTCTTCTCTTCGAAAATACAGATTTCGGTCCATTTTAGTTGGTTGGTACGAAAGTCGCCCGAAAAGTCCAGATGAAATCAAGGACTAAGAGACCCTTATAGCATTCTTTTCCAAAGTTTAGCAATGTTTTTCGGGTTACGTGCCAGATTTCAATCACTAGCCATCGTCTAGTCTGAAAATTCGAAATTTCGGTCCATTTTTGTCGGGTGGTACGAAAATCGTCCGAAAAGACCAGATGAAATCGAGGACCAGGAGACCCTAATAGCATTCTTCTCCTAAATTTATAACTGAGTTTCGGGTTCCGCCTATGATTTCAAACACTAGCCATCGTGTTGTTCAAAAATACGGATTTCGGTCCATTTTTGTCGAGTGGTAAGAAAATCTCCCGAAAAGCCTAGATGAAATCGACAATCGGGTGACCCTTATAAAATTCTTCTATTAAATATATAACAATGTTTCTCATTTCAGGTCAGATTTCAAAATCTAGCCATCGTCTGGTATAAAAGTACATATATCGGTCCATTTTTGTCGAGGGTACGAAAATTGCCTGAAACGTCCTGATGAAATCAAGGACCGAGAGACCCTTATAACATTCTTCATCTAAATTTATAACTGTGTATCGGGTTCCCCGTTAGAATACAATCATAAGCCATCGTTTTGTTGGAAAATACGGATTTCATCCAATTTTAGTCGATTGGTACGAAAAACGCTCGAAAAGTCCAAATCAAATCGAGGACCTAGAGAACCTTAAAGCATTCTTCTCCTAATTATATAATAGTGTTACGGGTTCTGCGTCAGATATCAAACACTAGTCATCGACTGGTCCGAAAATACAAAATTTTGGTCCATTTTAGTTGAGGGGTACGAAAATCGCTCGAAAAGTCCAGATGAAATCGAGTACAGACAAACCCTTTTATAAATTCTTCTTCTAAATTTATGATTATGTTTTGGGTTCCGAATCAGATTTCAAAATATTGTTGTTTCGGATTTCAAGGACCGGAAGACCTTTATAATATTCTTCTCCAAAATTTATAATTGTGTTTCAGGTTCCATGACAGATTTCAATTACTAGCAATCGTTTTGTTCGAAAATATGAATTTCGGTCCATTTTAGTCGTGTGGTACGAAAATCGCCCAAAAAGGCCAAATGATATTGAGGACTAGAAGACCCTTAAAGCATTCTTCTCAAAAAATTTATTACTGTTTTTCGGAATCCACACTCGATTTTAAACACTGGCCATCGGTTGGTCCAAAAATACGAATTTCGGTCCATTTTTGTTGGGTGGTACGAAAATCGCCCTAAAAGTCCAGATGAAATCGAGAATAGGGAGACCCTTATAGAATTCTTCTTCTAAATTTATAACTCTTTTTCAGGTGCCGCGTCAGATTTCAGACACTAGCTATAATCTTGTTCGAAAATACGAATTTCGGTCCTTTTTTGGCGATGAAATCGTTGACCGGGAAACCCTAGTAGCATTCTTCTCCAAAATTTATTATTGTGCTTCGGGTTCCGCGTCATATTTTAAACACTAACCATCGTTTGGTCCAAAATACGGATTTCGGTCCATTTTGGTCGGGTGGTACGAAAATCCCCTGAAAAGTCCAGATGAAATCGAGGACCAAGAGACCCTTACAACATTCTTCTCCTAAATTTATAACAGTGTTTCGGATTCCACATCAGATTTCAAACACTAGCCATCATCTGGTCCGAATAATACATTTCTTTCCATTTTTTTCGAGGGGTAAGAAAATCGCCCAAAGAGTCCAGATGAAATTGAGGACTTGGAGACCGTGATAGGATTCTTCTTATAATTTTATTACTGTGTTTCGGGTTCTGTGTCAGATTTCAAAAAACTAGCCATCGTTTAGTTTCAAATAGGGATTTCGGTCCATTTTAGTCGGGTAGTACGAAAATCGCACTAAAAGTCCAGATGAAATCGAGGACCAAGAGACCCTTATAGCATTCTTTTTCTAAAGTTGTAATTGTGTTTCGAGTTCTGCGTCAGATTTCAAACACTAACAATCGTCTTCTTCCAAAATACAGATTTCGGTCCATTTTAGTTGGTGGGTACGAAAGTCGCCCAAAAAAGTCCAGATGAAATCGAGGACTAAGAGACCCTTATAGCATTCTTTTCCAAAATTTATAAATGTGTTTCGGGTTACGCGCCAGATTTCAAACATTAGACATCGTCTGGTCTGAAAATACGAATTTCGGTCCATTTTTGTCGGGTGGTACAAAAATCGCCCGAAAAGACCATATGAAATCGAGGACCAGGAGACCCTTATATCATTCTTCTCCAAAATTTATAATTGTGGTTCGGGTTGCGCGTCAAAATTCTAACAGTAGCCATCGTCTGGTACGAAAATACAGATTTTGGCATATTTTTGTCGAGTGGTAATAAAGTCGCCCGAAAAGCCTAGATGAAATCGAGGACCGGGTGACCCTTATAACATTCTTCTATTAAATAGATAACAATGTTTCTCATTTCAGGTCAGATTTCAAAATCTAGCCATTGTTTGGTATAAAAGTACATATTTCGGTCCATTTTTGTCAAGGGGTACGAAAATTGCCAGAAAAATCCAGATGAAATCGAGGATCGAGAGACCCTTATAACATTCTTCATCTAAATTTATAACTGTGTATTGGGTTCCCCGTTAGAATACACTCATAAGCCATCGTCTTAGCGGAAAATACGGATTTCATTCCATTTTAGTCGGTTGGTACGAAAACGCCCGAAAAGTCCAGATGAAATCGAGGACTTGGAGAACCTTAAAGCATTCTTCTGCTAAATATATAACAGTGTTAAGGGTTCCGCGTCAGATATCAAACACTAGTCATCAACTGGTCCGAAAATATACAAATTTTGGCCCATTTTTGTTGAGGGGTACGAAAATCGCTCGAAAAGTCCAGATGAAATCAAGTACCGACAAACCCTTATAACATTCTTCTTCTAAATTTATGATTATGTTTCTGGTTCCGCATCAGATTTCAAAAACTAACAATTGTCTTGTTCGAAAATACGGATTTTCGGTCCATTTTGGTCGGCTGGTAGTTAAATCGCCCGGAATATCAAATACTAGCCATAATCGTTTTCGAAAATACGGATTTCAAACACTGTGTTTCAAGTTCCGCTCTATATTTGAAACGCTAGCCAATTTTGGTCCAACAATACAGATTTAGTCCATTTTTGTCGAGGACCAAGAGACCCTTATAGCATTCTTCTCCAAAATTTATGAATGTGTTTCAAACACTAGCCATCGTCTAGTGGGAAAATACGAAAATCGCGCCAAAAATCCCAGATCAAATTGAGGACTGGGAGACTCTTATAGCATTCTTCTCCTAAATTTATAACTAAGTTTTGGGTTCCGCATCAGATTTCAAACACTAGCCATCATTTTGTCGGGTGGTACGTAAATCACCCGAAAAGTCCAGATGAAATCGAGGACCGGGATACACTGATAGGATTCTTCTCCAAAATTTATTATTGGGTTTTAGGTTTCGTGCCAGATTTCAAACACTTGCCATCGTCTTGTCCGAAAATATAGATTTCGGTGCTTTTTGTTGAGGGGTAAGAAAATCACCTGAAAAGTCCAGGTGAAATCGAGGATCGAGAGACCTTTATAGCATTCTTCTCCTAAATTTATAATTGTGTTCCGATTCCATGTCGGATTTCAAACACTAGCCATTATTTTTTTTTTTAAATATGAATTTCTGTCCATTTTAGTTGAGTGGTACGAATATCACTCGGAAATACCAGATGAAATGGACGACTTGGAGACCCTTATAGCATTTTTCTCCAAAATATAAAACAGTGTTTCAGATTCCGGGTCAGATTTCAAACACTAGCCATCGTCTGGTCCAAAAATATAGATTTTGGTCCATTTTTTTGATGGGTACGAAAATCGCCCGAAAAGTCCAAATGAAATCGACAACCGAGAGACCCTTATAGCATTCTTCTTCTAAATTTAATATTTGTATTTCGGGTTCCATGTCAAATTTGAAACACTAGCCATCGTTTGGTCCGAAAATACGAATTTCTATCCATTTCAGTCTAGTGGTATAAAAATCGCCCGAAAAGTTCAGATGAAATCGAGGACCGGAAGACCCTTATCGAATTCTTCTCCTAAATTTATAAATGTGTTTCAGATTCCATATAATACCACTAGTTTTGATACAGAAGTCCTGATAATATCTTGACAGACCCTAGCCATTGTCTTGTTCGAAAATCACCCGAAAAGTCCAGATGAAATTGAGGATCAGGAAACCCTAATAGCATTCTTCTCCTAAATTTAGAACAGTATTTCAGGTTCCACGTCAAATTTCAAACACTTGCCATCTTCTGGTCCGAAAATACAAATTTCTATCCAAAAGTCCAAATGAAATGAAGGACCGGGAAACCCTTATAGCATTCTTCTCTTTAATATATAACCGTGCTTCGGGCTCCTCGTCCGATTTCAAACACTAGCCATCGTCTGGTCCGAAAACACATATTTTGGTCAATTTTTGTCCAGGGGTACGAAACATGCCTGAAAAGTCCAAATGTAGTCGAGGACCGAGAGAACCTTATAGCATTCATCTTCTAAATTTATAACTGTGTTTCGGGTTCCGCGTCACATTTCAAACACCAGCCATCGTCTTGTTCGAAAACACGGATTTCGGTCCAATTTAGTCGGGTGGTAAGAAAATCGCCCGAAATGTCCAGATGAAATCGACGACCAGGAGACTCTTATAGAATTCTTCTCCTGAAAAAATAATTGTGTTTCAAGTTCCGCGTCAGATTTCAAACACTATCCATCGTCTTGTTTGAAAATTCGGATTTCGGTCCATTTTTGTCGTGTGGTACGAAAATCACCCGAAAAGTCCAGATGAAACCAAGGACCGGGAGACCCTAATAACATTCTTCTCCTAAATATATAACAGGGTTTCGGGTTCCGCGTCAGATTTCAAACACTAGCCATCGTATGGTCAGAAAATACATATATTGGTCCATTTTCGTCGAGGGGTACAAAAATCGATCGAAAAGTCCATATAAAATCGAGGACCGAGAGACCGTTATAGCATTCTTCTTCTAAATTAATAAATGTGTTTCCGGTTCCACGTCAGATTTCAAACACTAGCCATCATCTTGTTTGAAAATATGTATATCGGACAAATTTAGTGGGGTGGCACGAAAATTGCCCGAAATGTGTAGATGAAATCGAGGACCAGAAGACTCTTATAACATTTTTCTCCTAAATTTATAACATTTTTCAAACACTAGCCCTCGTCTGGTCCGAAAATTGCCAGAAATATGCAGATGTAATCGAGAATCAAGATACCCTTACAGCATTCTTCTCTTAAATATGTAACATTGTTTCGGGTTACGCTTCAGATTTCAAACACTAGGAATCGTCTGGTTTGAAAATACAGATTTTGGTCAATTTTTGTCGAGGGTTATGAAAATCGCCTAAAAATTCTAGATGAAATCGAGGACCGAGTGACCCTTATAGCATTCTTCTTTTAAATTTAGAACTGTATTTCGATTTCGGCGTCAGATTTCAAACACTAGCCATCGTCTTGTTCGAAAATACATATTTCAGTCAATTTTAGTCGAGTGGTACGAAAATCGCCTGAAATGTCCGAATGAAATCGAGGATTGAGAGTCCCTTATAGCATTCTTCTTCTAAATTTATAACTGTGTTTCGAGTTATGCGTCACATTTTAAATACTAGCCATCATCTTGTTCGAAAATACGGATATCGGTCCATTTTAGTCGGGTGGTACGAAAATCTCCTGAAATCTCTAGATGAAATCGAGGATCAGGAGACTCTTATTGCATTCTTCTCCTAAGTTTATAAATGTATTTCGAGTTCTGCATCAGATTTTAAATACTGGCCATCATCTTGTTCGAAAATACGGATATCGGTCCATTTTAGTCGGGTGGTACGAAAATCTCCCGAAATGTCCAGATGAAATCTCGGACCAATAGACTCTTATTGCATACTTCTCCTAAATATATAACTGTGTTTCGGGTTCCGCGTCACATTTCTAATACAAGCTATCGTCTGGTCCGAAAATACATATTTCGTTCCATTTTTATCGGGTAGTACGAAAATCGCCCGAAAAGTCCAAATGAAAATGAGGAACAGGAATCCCTTTTTTCATTATTCTCCTAAATTTATAACAGTATTTCGGGTTCCGTATCAGATTTAAAAAACTAACCAAAGTCTGGTTCGAAAAAACGGATTTCGGTCCATTTTTGTCGGCTGGTACGAAAATCGCCAGAATAGTCAAGATGAAATCGAGGACTGAGAGACCCTTTTAATATTCATCTCCTAAATATATAACAGTGTTTCAGGTTCCGCGTCAGATTTCAAACACTAACCATCATCTAGTTTGAAAATGTATATTTTGGTCCATTTTTGTCGAGGGGTACGAAACTCGCCCGAAATGTCCATATGAAATCGAGGACCAGGATACTCTTATAGTATTCTTCTCCTAAATTTATAATTGTGTTTCGGGTTCCGCGTCAAATTTCAAACACTATCCATCATCTTGTTCGAAAATACGGATTTCAGTCCATTTTTGTCGGGTTGTACGAAAATTGCATGAATAGTCCAAATGAAATTGAGGATGGGGAAACCCATATAGAATTCTTCTCCTAAATATATAACAGTGTTTCGGGTTCAGCATCAGATTTCAAACACTAGCCATCGTCTTGTTTGAAAATACAGATTCTAGTCCATTTTTGTCGAGTAGTACAAAAATTGTCGAAAAGTCCAAATGAAATCGAGGACCGAGAGACTCTTATAGCATTATTCTCCTACATTTATATATGTGTACCAAGTTCCGTGTCGGATTTCAAACACTAGCCGTCGTCTAGTCAAAAAATACGGATTTAGATCCATTTTAGAAGGACGGTACGAAAATCGCCCGAAAAATCCAGTGAAAATCGAGGACCAATAGACTCTTATAGCATTCTTCTTCTAAATTTATAAATGTGTTTTGGTTTCCGCGTCAGATTTCAAACAATTGCCATCAATTTGTTCGTAAATACGGATTTCGGTCCATTTTAGTCGGGTAGTACAAAAATCGCCCGAAAATATCTAGATGAAATCTAGGACAAGGAGACCCTAATAGCATTCTTCTCCTAAATTTATAACTGTGGTTCGGGTTCCACGTCAGTTTTCAAACACTATCCATTGTCTTGTTTGAAAATACAGATTTTGGTCCATCATTGTCGGGTTGTAAGAAAATTGCCCCAAAAGTCCATATAAAATCGACGACCGAGAGACCCTTATAGCATTCTTCTTCTAAATTTATAACTGTGTTTTGGGTTCCACATCAGATTTCAAACACTAGCTATTGATTTGTTCGAAAATACGGATTTCGGCCCATTTTTGTCGGGTAGTACGAAAATCGTTGATAAGTCCAGTGTTGAAATCTGACGCGAAACCCTAAACACATATATAAATTTAGGAGAAGAATGCTATAAGAGTCTCTTGGTCCTCGATTTCATCTGGACATTTCAGGCGATTTTCGTACCACCCGACTTAAATGGACCGATATCCGTGTTTTTGTACAAAATGATGGCTAGTGTTTGACATCTGACGCAGAACACGAAACACAATTACAAATTTAGAAGAAAAATGTTATGAGGGTCTCTCGGTCCTCGATTTCATCTGGACTTTTCAGGCAATTTTCATATCCCTCTACAAAAATGGATTAAAATCTGTATTTTCGGACCAGACGATGGCTTGTGTTTGATATCTGATGGAGAACCCGAAACACTTTTATATATTTAGGAGAAGAATTCTATAAGGGTCTCCCGGTCCTCGATTTCATCAGGACTATTCGGGTTATTTTTGTACCACCTGACAAAAATGGACCAAAATCTGTATTTTCAACAAGACGATGGATAGTGTTTGAAGTCTGACACGGAACCCGTAAAACAGTTATAAATTTAGGTGAAAAATGCTATAAGAGTCTTCTAGTCCTCGATTTCATATAGACATTGCAGGCAATTTTTAACCACCTGATTAAAATGGATCGAAATCCATATTTTCGAAAAAAATGATGGCTAGGGTTTGAAATCTGACACGAAAACCGAAACACAGTTATAAATTTCGAAGAAGAATGCTATAAGGGACTCTCGGTCCTTGATTTCATGTGAACCTTTGAGGCGAGTTTCGTACGCCTCGACATAAATGGACCAAAATCTGTTTTTTCAAACCAGACGATGGCTAGTATTTGAAATATGACGCGAAACCTTAAACACTAGTATATATTTAGGAGAAGAATGTCAAAAGGGTTTCTCGGTCCTCGATTTCATCTGGACCTTTCGGGCGATTTTCGTACCATCTAACAAAAATGGACCCAAATCCGTTTTTCGAACAAAAAGATGGATAGTGTTTGAAAACTGACATGGAACCCGAAACACAGTTATAAATTGATGAGAAGAATGATATAAGAGTCTCCAGATCCTCGATTTCATCTGGACATTTCGAGCTACTTTCGTACCGCCATACTAAAATGGATCGTAACTAGTATTTTTGAACAAGATGATGGCTATTGTTAGAAATCTAACGCGGAACCCGAAACATAGTTACAAATTTAGAAGATGAACGCTATAAGGGTCTCTCGTTCCTCGATTTCATCAGGACTTTTTGGGCGATTTCCGAATACCTCTACACAAATGGACCAAAATTTGTATTTTCGGACCATTGTTATATATTTAAGAATAGAATTCTATAATGGTCTCCCGGTCCTCGATTTCATCTCGACTATTCGGGTGATTTTCGTATCACCCGACAAAAAAGGACTGAAATCAATATTTTTGAACAAGACGATCGATAGTGTTTGAAATCTGTAGCGGAACCCGAAACGCAGTTAAAAATTTAGGAGAAGAATGCTATAAGAGTCTCATGGTCCTCGATTTCATCTGGACATTTTGAGTTATTTTTGTACCACCCGACTAAAATGGATCGAAAATCGTATTTTAAACTAAGATGATAGCTAGTGTTTGAAAATTGACGCGGAAACCGAAACACACATTATAAATTTAGAAGAAGAATGTTATAAGGACCCTCGGTCATCGATTTCATCTGAACGTTTCGGGCGAGTTTCGTACCCCCGACAAAAATGGACAAAAATCTGTATTTTCAGACCAGACGATGGCTAATGTTTTGAAATCTGACACGGAAACCGAAACACAATTATAAATTTAGAAGAAGAATGCTATAAGGGTCTCTCGGTCCTTGATTTCATCTGGACTTTTTGGGCAATTTTCATAACCCTCGATAAAAAATGACTAAAATCTGTATTTCTAACCAGACGATTGCTACTGTTTTAAATGTGACGCAGAACCCGAAACACTGTAATATATTAAGGAGAAGAATGATATAAGGGTCGCTCGGTCCTCGATTTCATCTGGACTTTTCGGGCGATTTTGTACGCCTCGACAAAAATGTTTCAATATCTGTATTTTTTGTCAAGACGATGGCTAGTGATTGAAATCTGATGGGAAACCCGGAACACTGTTATATATTTAGGAGAAGAATGCTATAAGGGTCTTCTGGTCTTCGATTTCAACTGGACGTTTAGGGCGACTTTCGAACCACACGACAACAATGGACCGAAATCCAAATTTTCAAACAAGACGATGGATAGTGTTTGAAATCAGGCGCGGAACCTGAAACACAGTTTGAAATTTAGGTGAAGAATGCTATAAGAGTTTCTTGGTCCTCGATTGCATCTGGACATTTCGGGCGATTTTCGTACCACCCGACTAAATTGGACTGAAATCCATATTTTCGAACTAGACGATGGCTAGTGTTTGAAATCTGACGCGAAACCCGAAACACAATTTTAGATTTAGAAGAAGAATGCTATAAGGGTCTCTTGGTCCTCGATTTCATCTAGACTTTTCGGGCGAGTTTCATACCCCTCAATAAAAATTGATCAAAATATGTATTTTCGGACCAGCCAGTGGCTAGGGTTTGAAATCTTACGCGGAACCTGAAACACAGTTATATATTAAGGAGAAGAATTCTATAAGGGTTTTCCGGTCCTCGATTTCATTTGGACTTTTGGATCGATTATCGTAACACCCAACAAAAACGAACCGAAATCTATATAAGGGTCTCCAGGTCCTCGATTTCATCTTGACTTTTCGGGTGATTTTCATACCACTAGACTAAAATGGATTGAAATCCGTATTTTCGGACCAGACGATGGCTAGTGTTTGTAATTTGACATGGAACCTGAAATACAGTTAAAAATTTAGAAAGAGAATGCTATAAGGGTCTCTCGGTCGTCAATTTTAGCTGGTCTTTTCGGGCAATTTTCGCACCCCTCGACAATAATGTACCAAAATCTATATTTTCATACCAGACGATGGCTAAGGTTTGAAATCTGACACAGAATCCGAAACATTTTTAAATATTTAGGAGAATAATGATATAAGGGTCTCCTTGTCCTCGATTTCATCTGGTTTTTTCGGGTGATTTTCGTACTCCCCGACTAAAATGGACCGAAATTCGTATTATTAAACAAAACAATGGCTAGTGTTTGAATTCCGACACGGAACTCGGAACGCAATTATAAATTTATGAGAAGAATGCTATAAGGGTCTCTCGGTCCTCGATTTCATTTGGACTCTTCAGGCGATTTTCGTACCACCTTCACAAAAAAGGAAAGAAATCTATATTTTCAGACCAGTAATAAATTTTGAAGAATGCTATAAGGGTCTCCCGGTCCTCGATTTCATCTAGGATATTCGGGCGATTTTCGTACCACCCGACAAAAATGGACTGAAATCCGTTTTTTTCGAAGAAGACAATTGCTAGTGTTTGAAATATGAGGCGGAACCCGAAACTGAGTTATCAATTTAGGAGAAGAATGCTATAAGGGTCTCCCGTTACTCGAGTTCATCTGATATTTGTGGGCGATTTTAGTATCACCCTACAAAAATAGACCGAAATTCGTATTTTTGGACCTGACGAGGGCTAGTATTTGAAATCTAACGCAGAACCCGAAACTCAGTTATAAATTTAGGAGAAGAATGCTACAAGAATCTTCTTCTCCTCGACTTCATCTAGAAGTTTCGATCGATTTTCGTACCCCTCGACAAAAATGGACCAAAAATCTGTATTCTCAAACCAGACGATAGCTAGTGTTTGAAATCCCCGCGGAACCCGAAACACAGTGATAAATTTTGTAGAAGAATGCCATAAGGGTTTCCCGGTCCTCGATTTCATCTGGACTTTTCGGGCGACTTTCATACCATTCGACAAAAATGGACCGAAATCAGTATATCCAGAACAGATGAGGGCTAGTGTTTGAAATTTGACACGAAACCCGAAACAAGGTTATAAATTTTGGAGAAGAATGCTACAAGGGTCTCCCGGTCCTTGATTTGATCTGGACTTTTTGGGCGACTTTCATACCACCCGACAAAAATGGACCGAAATTAGTATTTTCGGACCAGACGAGGGCTAGTGTTTGAAATTTGACGCGGAACCTGAAACACAATTATAAATTTTGGAGAAGAATGCTATAAGGGGTCTCCCAGTCCTCGATTTTCACTTGACTTTTCGGGAAATTTTCATACTGCTAGAGTAAAATGGATTGAAATCCGTATTTTCAGACCAGCAATGGCTAGTGCTTGAAATTTGTCAAGGAACCTGAAATACAGTTATAAATTTAGAAGAAGAATGCTATAAGGGTCTCTCGGTCGTCAATTTCATCTGGACTTTTCGCGCGATTTTTGTAACGCTCGACAAAAATGGACCAAAATCTATATTTTCGGACCAGACGATGGCTAGTGTTTGAAATCTGACCCAGAATTCGAAACATTGTTATATATTTAGGATAAGATAAAATGTATAAGGGTCTCCCGATCCATCATTCATCTGGTATTTGCAATAAGGGTCTCTCGATCCTCGATTTCATGTGGACTTTTTAGGCGATTTTTTTACCCCTCGACAAAAAAGGATCGAAATGTATATTTTCGGACCAGACGATTGCAATTGTTTGAAATCTGGCGTGGAACCTAAAAACCAGGAATAAATTTTTGAGAAGAATGCTATAAGGGTCTCTTGGTCCTCGATTTCATCTGGGCTTTAAGGGCGTTTTTCGTACCACCCGACAAAAATGGACCGAAATTAGTATGTTCGAACAAGACAATTGCTAGTGTTTGAAATCTGAGGCGGAACCCGAATCTCAATTATAAATTTAGGAGAAGAATGTTATAAGCGTCTCCTAGACCTCGATTTCATGTGGACCAAAATTCGTATTTTCGGACCAGCCGATGGCTAGTGTTTGAAATCTGGCGTGAAACGCGAAACACAGTGCTATAAGGGTCTCTCGGTCCTCGATTTCATCTCGACCTTTCGGGAGATTTTCGTACCCTCGACAAAAATGGATTAAAATCTGTATTTTCGGACCAGACTTTGGCTAGTGTTTGAAATCTAGCTCGGAACTCGAAACAAAGTTATAAATTTGGGAGAAGAATGCTATAAGGGTCTCCCGGTCCTTGATTTCATTTGGACTTTTCAGGCAATTTTCATTCGATCCAACCAAAATGGACCGAAATCTGTATTTTTGAAAAAGGCTATCGCTAGTGTTTGAAATCTGACGCGTAACCCGAAACACTGTTTTAAATTTCAGAGAAGAACGATATAAGGGTCTCCCGATCCTAGATTTCATCTTGCCTTTTCAAGCAATTTTCGTACCACCCGACTAAAATGGACCGAAATCCGTATTTTCGAACAAGACGATTGTTAGTGTTTGAAATCTGACGCTGAACCCGAAACACTCTTATAAATTTAGGAGAAAAATGTTGTAACGGTCGCCCGATCCTCGATTTCATCTGGACTTTTCGGGGGACTTTCGTATTACCCGACTTAAATAGACTGAAATTTGTATTTTCGGACCAGACGATGGCTAGTGTTTAAAATCGGGTAGCAGATCCCGAAAATCAGTTATAAATTTTGGAGAAGAATGCTATAAGGGTCTCTTGGTCCTCGATTTCATTTGGATTTTTCGAGCGTGTTTCGTACCACCCGACCAAAATGGACCAAAATCCGTATTTTTGGGCAAGACAATGGCTAGTATTTGAAATCTGACACGGAACCCGAAACACATTTATAAATTTTGGAGAAGAATGCTATAAGGATGTCTCGTACACATGAAAAAAAAGACCGAAATTCGTATTTTCGAGCAAGCAATGGATAGTGTTTGAAATCTGACGCGCAACCCAATTCACATTTATAAATTTAGTAGAAGAATGCTATAAGAGTCTCCTGGTCCTCGATTTAATCTAGACTTTTCAGGGTATTATGTACAAGACGATGGCTAGTGTTTGAAATTTGGCGTGGAACCCGAAACAAATTTAGAAATTTTGGTGAAGAATACTATAATGGTCTCGCGGTCATCGATTTCATCGGGACTTTTCGAGCGATTTTCGTACCACCCGACTAAAATGGACCGAAATCCTTATTTTCGAACAAGACGATTGCTAGTGTTTGAAATATGACGCGGAACCCGAAAGAAAATTATAAATTTAGAAGAAGAATGATATAAGGGACTCTCGGTCCTCGAATTCATTGGGACTTTTCGGGCGATTTTTGTACCCTTCGACAAAAAAGGGCCAAAATCGGTATTTTCAGACCAGGCGATGGCTAGTGTTTGAGATCTGGTGCAGAACCCGAAACATAGTTATAAATTTTGGAGAAGAATGCAATAAGGGTCTCCCGGTACTCGATTTCAGCTGGACTTTTTAGGCAATTTTCATACCACCCAACAAAAATGGACCAAAGTCCGTAGTTTCGGACCAAACGATGGCTAGTGTTTGAAATCTGACGCGGAACCCGAAACACATTTATAAATTTAGAAGAAGAATTTATAAGGGTCATTTGGTCCTTGATTTCATCTGGACTTTTCAGGCGATTTTCGTAGCCTTCGATGATAATGGACCAAACTCTGTATTTTCGGACCAGACGATGGCCAATGTTTGAAATCATACGCGGAACCCGAAACACAGTTATAAATTCAGGAGAAGAATGCTATAATAAGAGTCTTCAGGTCCTCGACATCATATGGACTTTTCTGACGAACAACCCGAAATAGAGTTATAAATTTGGTTATATATTGTTATTATCTTTGTTTTATAGTTTTAGTTCATTACGAAGATAATAATAATATATAATAAAATAGAGTTGTCAAATAATTATGTAATTATTTGTTTATTTGACAACTCAATTTTGTTCTATGTTATTATTATCACTGTTTTATAGTTCTACATCATAACTAAGTAATAATTACATTTTTATTTGACAACTCAATTTTCTTATATGTTTTTATTATTTTTCGTTTTGTAATTGTACTAAATAAGGAAAATAATAATAATAGATAACAAAATCGAGTTGTAAATTAAATACAAAACGAAGATAATATTAATATATATATAAAATAGTGGTTTCAAATAAATATTTAACAATTACATTATTTGACAACTCTATTTCATTTAATGTTATTATAATCTTTGTTTTATAACAAAGATAATAATAACATTAAATAAATAGAGTTTTCCAATAAATACAATTTTGTTATATGTTATTATTATTTTCGTTGTTTAGTACAACTACAAAATAAACATAATAATAACGTATAATAAAACAGAGTTGTCAAATAAATATGTAATTATTAGTTTATTTGACAATTCTATTTTATTATATGTTATTATTATCTTTATTTAGAAGTTTGACTGCATAACGAATATAGTAATATCATTTAATAAAATTGAGTTGTCAAGTAAATATGTCATTATTACTTTATTGATAACTCTAATTTATTATATGTTATTATTATCTTGGTTTTATAGTTTTATTTCAAAACTTAAATTATAATAACATATAATAAAATAGAGTTGTTAAATAAAAGTAATAATTACATATTTATTTACAACTCAATTTTGTTATATGTTAATATTATTATTTTCATTATTTAGTACAACTACAAAACGAAGATAATAATAACATACAATAAAATAGAGTTGTCATATAAAATATGTAATTATTAATTTATTTGACAACTCTATTTTATTATATGATACTAATATCTTCGTCATGTAGTTGTACTTATATAACGAAATAGATAATAGACACATATAATAAAATAGAGTTGTCTAATCAAGTAATAATTACATATTTATTATGACAACTCTATTTTGATATATATTATTATTTGTCTTTGTTAATTACATATAGTTTCTGGTTCATATCGAAGATGAATAATAATATATAATAAAATAGAGTTGTCAAACAAATAAGTTATAACGAAGTAATAATAACATATAACAAAATAGAGTTGTCAAATAAAGTAATAATTACATTTTATATTTGACAACTCAATTGTCTTATATGTTTTTATTATTTCATTTTGTAATTGTACTAAATAACGAAAATAATAATAACATATAACAAAATCGAGTTGTAAATTAAATACAAAACGAAGATAATAATAATATATAATAATAATAATGTTGTTAAATAAATATTTAAGTATTACATTATTTGACAACTCTATTTTATTTAATGTTATTATTATCTTTGTTTTATGGTTTTATTTCATCACAAAGATAATAATAACATATAATAAAATAGAGTTTTCCAATAAAGTAATAATTACATGTAAATTTTACAACTCAATTTTGTTATATGTTATTATTATTTTCTTTATTTAGTACAACTACAAAATAAACATAATCATAACGTATAATAAAACAGAGTTGTCAAATAAATATGTAATTATTAGTTTATTTGATAATTCTATTTTATTATATGTTATTATTATCTTCATTTAGAAGTTTGACTGCATAACGAATATAGTAATATCAATTAAAAAAATTGAGTTGTCAAGTAAATATGTAATTATTACTTTATTTGATAACTCTAAAATAGAGTTGTCAAATAAATATGTAATTATTACTTTATTTAACAACTCTATTTTATTATATGTTAATATTGTCTTCGTTATGAACTACAACTATATAACGAAAATAATAATAACATAAAATAAAATAGAGTTGTCAAATAAAGTACTAAGTACATATTTATTTTATAAACTCAATTTTAGTATATGTTATTATTGTATTCGTTATTCAGTAAAACAATAAAACGAAGATAATAATAACATATAATAAAATAGTATTTTCAAATAAAGTAATAATTAATTATTTATTAGACATCTCTATTTTATTAAATATTATTATTATCTTCGTTTTGTAGTTGTACTCAATGACGAAGATAATAATAACATATAAAAAAATAGAGTTGTCAAATAAATTAATTATTTCATATTTTTTTTGACAACTCAATTTTGTTATATTTTATTATTATCTTTGTTATTAAGTATATAACTACAAAATGCAGATAATAATATCATTTAATAAAATAGTGTTATCCATGTTACTTTATTTGAAAACTCTATTTAATTAAATGTTATTTTTATCGTCGTTTTATAGTTGTAGTTAATAAAGAAAATAATAATAACATATAACACAATTGAACTATTAAATAAATATGGAATTATTACTATATTTGACAACTCTATTTTTATTATATGTTATTATTATCCTCATAATATAGTTGTACTAATAAAATAAAGTTGTCAAATAAAGTACTAATTACATATTTATTTGATAAACTCAATTTTATTATATGTTATTATTATCTTCGTTATGTAGTGAAACAATAAACAAATTTAATAATAACATATAATAAAATAGTGTTGTCAAATAAAGTAATAACTACTTATTTATTAGACAACTCTATTTTATTTAATATTATTATTATCTTTGTTTTGTATTTGTACTTAATAACGAAGATAACAATAACATATAATAAAATAGAGTTGTCAAATAAATTAATTTTGACATATTTATTTGACAACTAAATTTTGTTATATTTTTATTATTATCTTTATTTTTAAGTATAATTACAAAACGAAGATGATATTAACATTTAATAAAATAGTGTTGTCAAATAAAGTAATAATTACTTATTTATTAGAAAACTCTACTTTATTAAATATTATTATTATCTTCGTTTTGTAGTTGTACTTAATAACGAAGATACTAATAACATTATACTAAAATAAAGTTGTCAAATAAAGTACTAATTACATATTTATTTGATAAACTCAATTTTATTATATGTTTATTATTATCTTCGTTATTTAGTAAAACAATAAAACAAAGATAATAATAACATATAATAAAATAGTGTTGCCAAATAAAGTAATAATTACTTATTTATTAGACAACTCTATTTTATTTAATATTATTATTATCTTCGTTTTGTAGTTGTACTCAATGACGAAGATAAATAATAACATATAAAAAAATAGAGTTGTCAAATAAATTAATTATTTCATATTTTTTTGACAACTCAATTTTGTTATATTTTATTATTATCTTTGTTATTAAGTATAACTACAAATGCAGATAATAATATCATTTAATAAAATAGTGTTATCCATGTTACTTTATTTGAAAACTCTATTTAATTAAATGTTATTTTTATCGTCGTTTTATAGTTGTAGTTAATAACGAAAATAATAATAACATATAAACACAATTGAACTATTTAAATAAATATGGAATTATTACTATATTTGACAACTCTATTTTATTATATGTTATTAATTTGTCCTCATAATATAGTTGTACTAATAAAATAAAGTTGTCAAATAAAGTACTAATGACATATTTATTTGATAATAACAATTTTATTATATGTTATTATTATCTTCGTTATGTAGTGAAACAATAAAACAAAGATAATAATAACATAAAATAAAATAGTGTTGTCAAATAAAGTAATAACTACTTATTTATTAGACAACTCTATTTTATTTAATATTATTATTATCTTTGTTTGTATTTGTACTTAATAACGAAGATAACAATAACATATAATAAAATAGAGTTGTCAAATAAATTAATTTTGACATATTTATTTGACAACTAAATTTTGTTATATTTTATTATTATCTTTATTTTTAAGTATAATTACAAAACGAAGATGATATTAACATTTAATAAAATAGTGTTGTCAAATAAAGTAATAATTACTTATTTATTAGCAAACTCTACTTTATTAAATATTATTATTATCTTCGTTTTTGTAGTTGTACTTAATAACGAAGATAATAATAACATATACTAAAATAAAGTTGTCAAATAAAGTACTAATTACATATTTATTTGATAAACTCAATTTTATTATATGTTATTATTATCTTCGTTATGTAGTAAAACAATAAAACAAAGATAATAATAACATATAATAAAATAGTGTTGTCAAAAAAAGTAATAATTACTTATTTATTAGACAACTCTATTTTATTTAATATTATTATTATCTTCGTTTTGTAGTTGTACTCAATGACGAAGATAATAATAACATATAAAAAAATAGAGTTGTCAAATAAATTAATTATTTCATATTTTTTTGACAACTCAATTTTGTTATATTTTATTATTATCTTTGTTATTAAGTATAACTACAAAATGCAGATAATAATATCATTTAATAAAATAGTGTTATTTATGTTACTTTATTTGAAAAACTCTATTTAATTAAATGTTATTTTTATCGTCGTTTTATAGTTGTAGTTAATAACGAAAATAATAATAACATATAACACAATTGAACTATTAAATAAATATGGAATTATTACTATATTTGACAACTCTATTTTATTATATGTTATTATTACCCTCATAATATAGTTGTACTAATAAATAAAGTTTGTCAAAATAAAGTACTAATTACATATTTATTTGATAAACTCAATTTTATTATATGTTATTATTATCTTCGTTATGTAGTGAAACAATAAAACAAAGATAATAATAACATATAATAAAATAGTGTTGTCAAATAAAGTAATAACTACTTATTTATTAGACAACTCTATTTTATTTAATATTATTATCATCTTTGTTTTGTATTTGTACTTAATAACGAAGATAACAATAACATATAATAAAATAGAGTTGTCAAATAAAATTAATTTTGACATATTTATTTGACAACTAAATTTTGTTATATTTTACTATTATTATCTTTATTTTTAAGTATAATTACAAAACGAAGATGATATTAACATTTAATAAAATAGTGTGTTGTCAAATAAGTAATAATTACTTATTTATTAGAAAACTCTACTTTATTAAATATTATTATTATCTTCGTTTTGTAGTTGTACTTAATAACGAAGATAATAATAACATATACTAAAATAAAGTTGTCAAATAAAGTACTAATTACATATTTATTTGATAAACTCAATTTATTATATGTATTATTATCTTCGTTATTTAGTAAAACAATAAAACAAAGATAATAATAACATATAATAAATAGTGTTGTCAAATAAAGTAATAATTACTTATTTATTAGACAACTCTATTTTATTTAATATTATTATTATCTTCGTTTTGTAGTTGTACTCAATGACGAAGATAATAATAACATATAAAAAAAATAGAGTTGTCAAATAAATTAATTATTTCATATTTTTTGACAACTCAATTTTGTTATATTTTATTATTATCTTTGTTATTAAGTATAACTACAAAATGCAGATAATAATATCATTTAATAAAATAGTGTTATCCATGTTACTTTATTTGAAAACTCTATTTAATTAAATGTTATTTTTTATCGTCGTTTTATAGTTGTAGTTAATAACGAAAATAATAATAACATATAACACAATTGAACTATTAATATATATGGAATTATTACTATATTTGACAACTCTATTTTATTATATGTTATTATTATCCTCATAATATAGTTGTACTAATAAAATAAAGTTGTCAAATAAAGTACTAATTACATATTTATTTGATAAACTCAATTTTATTATATGTTATTATTATCTTCGTTATGTAGTGAAAACATAAAACAATATAATAATAACATATAATAAAATAGTGTTGTCAAATAAAGTAATAATTACTTATTTGTTAGACAACTCTATTTTATTTAATATTATTATTATCTTTGTTTTGTATTTGTACTTAATAACGAAGATAACAATAACATATAATAAAATAGAGTTGTCAAATAAATTAATTTTGATATATTTATTTGACAACTAAATTTTGATATATTTTATTATATTCTTTATTTTTAAGTATATTACAAAACAAAGATGATATTAACATTTATAAAATAGTGTTGTCAAATAAAGTAATAATTACTTATTTATTAGAAAACTCTATTTTATTATATATTATTATTATCTTCGTTTTAGTAGTTGTACTTAATAACGAAGATAATAATAACATATACTAAAATAAAGTTGTCAAATAAAGTACTAATTACATATTTATTTGATAAACTCAATTTTATTATATGTTATTATTATCTTCGTTTTGTAGTAAACAATAAAACAAAGATAATAATAACATATAATAAAATAGTGTTGTCAAAATAAAGTAATAATTACTTATTTATTTGACAACTCTATTTTATTTAATATTATTATTATCTTCGTTTTGTAGTTGTACTCAAACGAAGATAATAATAACATATAAAAAAATAGAGTTGTCAAATAAATTAATTATTTCATATTTTTTTGACACAACTCAATTTTGTTATATTTTATTATTATCTTTGTTATTAAGTATAAACTACAAAATGCAGATAATAATATCATTTAATAAAATAGTGTTATCCATGTTACTTACATATTTGAAAACTCTATTTAATTAAATGTTATTTTTATCGTCGTTTTATAGTTGTAGTTAATAACGAAAATAATAATAACATATAACACAATTGAACTTTCAATATAAATATGGAATTATTACTATATTTGACAACTCTATTTATATTATATGTTATAGTTATCCTCATAATATAGTTGTACTAATAAAATAAAGTGTCAATAAAAAGTACTAATTACATATTTATTTTATAAACTCAATTTTATTATATGTTATTATTATCTTCGTTATGTAGTGAAACATAATACAAAGATAATAATAACATATAATAAAATAGTGTTGTCAAATAAGTAATAACTACTTATTTGTTAGACAACTCTATTTTATTTAATATTATTATTATCTTTGTTTTGTATTTGTACTTAATAACGAAGATAACAATAACATATAATAAAATAGAGTTGTCAAATAAATTAATTTTGACATATTTATTTGACAAACTAAATTTTGATATATTTTATTATTATCTTTATTTTAAGTATAATTACAAAACAAAGATGATATTAACATTTAATAAAATTAGTGTTGTCAAATAAAGTAATAATTTTATTTATTAGAATCTTCTTTATTAATATTATTATTATCTTCGTTTTGTAGTTGTACTTAATAACGAAGATAATAATAACATATACTAAAATAAAGTTGTCAAATAAAGTACTAATTACATATTTATTTGATAAACTCAATTTTATTATATGTTATTATTATCTTCGTTATGTAGTAAAACAATAAAACAAAGATAATAATAACATATAATAAAATAGTGTTGTCAAATAAAGTAATAATTACTTATTTATTAGACAACTCTATTTTATTTAATATTATTATTATCTTCGTTTTGTAGTTGTACTCAATGACGAAGATAATAATAACATATAAAAAAATAGAGTTGTCAAATAAATAATTATTTCATATTTTTTTGACAACTCAATTTTGTTATATTTTATTATTATCTTTTGTATTAAGTATATAACTACAAAATGCAGATAATAGGATCATTTAAATAAAATAGTGTTATCCATGTTACTTTATTTGAAAACTCTATTTAATTAAATGTTATTTTTATCGTCGTTTTATAGTTGTAGTTAATAACGAAAATAATAATAACATATAACACAATTGAACATTAAATAAATATGGAATTATTACTATATTTGACAACTCTATTTTATTATATGTTATTATTATCCTCATAATATAGTTAATAACATACATAAAATATAAGTTGTCAAATAAAGTACTAATTTACATATTTATTTGATAAACTCAATTTTATTAAATGTTTTTATTATCTTCGTTATGTAGTTGAAACAATATAACGAAGATAATAATAATACATATAATAAAATAGTGTTGTCAATAAAGTATGTTAATTACTTATTTTATTAGACAACTCTATTTTATTTAATATTATTATTATCTTTGTTTTGTATTTGCTACTTATAACGAAGATAATAATAACATATAATAAATAGAGTTGTCAAATAAATATATTATTTATTTATTTGACAACTCAAATTTTGTCGTTTATATTATCTTTATTATAGTTTATAACGTCAAAATTAAGATAATAATAACATTTATAAAAATAGTGTTATCCAAATCTAGTTAATAATATACTTAATATCGTCGTATAGTTGTTTTAATCGGAAATAAATATTATTAATTGACTCTTGTATTTTTATTACTTATTTGATAACTCTATTTTATTATATGTTATTATTATCTCATAATATATTGTACTAATAAAATAACAAATAAAGTACTAATTGATATTTATAATAAACTCAATTTCATTATATGTTATTATTATCTTCGTTATGTAGTACAAAAAACAAAGATAATAATAACATATAATAAAATAGTGTTGTCAAATAAAGTAATAACTACTTATTTATTAGACAACTCTATTTTATTTAATATTATTATTATCTTTGTTTTGTATTTTACTTAATAACGAAGATAACAATAACATATAATAAAATAGAGTTGTCAAATAAATTAATTTTGACATATTTATTTGACAACTAAATTTGTTATATTTTATTATTATCTTTATTTTTAAGTATAATTAAAAACGAAGATGATATTAACATTTAATAAAATAGTGTTGTCAAATAAAGTAATAATTACTTATTTATTAGAAAACTCTACTTTATTAATATTATTATTATCTTCGTTTTGTAGTTGTAACTTAATAACGAAGATAATAATAACATATACTAAAATAAAGTTGTCAAATAAAAGTACTAATTACATATTTATTTGATAAACTCAATTTTATTATATGTTATTATTATCTTCGTTATGTAGTAAAACAATAAAAACAAAGATAATAATACATATAATAAAATAGTGTTGTCAAATAAAGTAATAATTACTTATTTATTAGACAACTCTATTTTATTTAATATTATTATTATCTTCGTTTTGTAGTTGTACTAAGTAACGAAGATAATAATAACATATAATAAATTAGATTTGTCAAATAAATTAATTTTGACATATTTATTTGACAACTAAATTTTTGTTATATTTTATTATTATCTTTATTATTATTAAGTATAATTACAAAACGAAGATAATAATAACATTTAATAAAGGAGATTAGAATAACATATAAAATATTTTTTCAAATAAAGTAATAATTAAATCTTTATTTGACAACTATATTTCGTTATATGTTATTATTATGATCGTTTTGTAGTATTATTTTGCAATGAAGATAACCCTATATACTATAACCCGAACCTCAAACCCAAAACCTTAAACCTCAAATCCTAAACCTTAAACCTAAACGCTAAACCCAAAATCTTGAACCTTAAACTCTAAACCTTAATCCCTAAACGTGATTTCTTAAACCCTATTTAAAAACACTAAACCCTATGAAAATAAAGATGTAATTATTACTTATTTGACATCTCTATTTTTTATATGTTATTATTATATATTTGTTATAAAGTAAAACTATAAAACGAAGATAGTAATAACATAAATTAAATTAGAGTTGTCTAATAAAGTAATAACTACATCTTTATATGTTACAGATTTTAGTCCATTTTTGTCGGTTAGTGCGAATTCTTCTCCTACATTTAAGACTGTGTTTCAGGTTCCGTGTCAGATTTCAAACACTAGCCATCGTCAAGTCTGAAAATACGGTTTTCGGTCCATTTTTGTTGTTTGATATGATTTTCAAACCCTAGCAATTAGATTTCAAACCCTAGCCATCCTCTTGTACAAAAATAATAATTTTGGTCAATTTTTGTCGGGTGGTACGATTTTCGCCTGAAAAGTCCAGATGATATAGAGAACTGTGAGACCCTTATAGCATTCTTCTCCTAAATTTAAAATTGAGTTTCCGGTTTCGAGTTTCATATTAGATTTCAAACACTAGCCATCGTCTGGTTCATAAATATGGATTTCGTTCCATTTTTGTCAGGTGGAATGAAAATCGCCTTAAAAGTCCACATGAAATCGAGGATCAGGAGACCCTTTTAGCATTCTTCTCCTAAATTATTAATTGTATTTCGGGTCAAATTTCAAATACTAGCCATCGTCTGGTACGAAAATAAGGAATTCGGTCCATTTTTTGGGTGGTATGAAAATCTCCCGGAAGGTCTAAATGAAATCGAGGACTGGGGGGACCCTTATATCATTCTGGTCCTAAATTTTAAATTGTGTTTTGGGTTTCGTGTTTCAGATAAGATTTCAAACATTAGCCATCGTCTTGTTTGAAAATATGGATTTCATTCCATTTTTTCAGGGTGGTATGAATATCGCTTGAAAAGTCGAGATGAATCGAGGACTGGGAGACCCTCACGACATTCTTCAACTAAATTTATAATTGTGTTTCGAGTTTGGTATAGATTTCAAACATTGTCCATCGTTTTTTTTTCAAAAACACATATTTCGTTCCATTTTATAATTGTATTGCGTTTCGCGTCAGAATTCCAACACTAGCCATCGTTTGGTTCGAAAATACGGATTACGGTCTATTATTTTTGAGGGGTACGAAAATCACCTGAAAACTCCAGATGATATTGACGATCGAGAGACAATTATAGCATTCTTCTAGTCAGAAAATACGGATGATATTCTCCTAAATTTATAACTGTGTTTCGGGTTCCACGTCAAATTTCATACACTAGCAATCGTCTGGTCAGAAAATACGGATTTCAATCCATTTTTGTCGGGAAGTATGAAAATCACACGAAAAGTCAAGATGAAATTGAGGACCGAGAGAACCTTCTTGCATTCTTCTCCTAAATTTATAACTATGTTTCGGGTTCCACATCAGATTTCAAACACTAGCCATCGTCTGGTCCGAAAATACGGATTTCGGACCATTTTTGTCATTTGGTACAAAAATCGCCCGAAATGTTTGAATGAAATCAAGGATCCAGTTACCATAATTGGATTGTTCTCCTAAATTTATAACTGTGTTTCGTGTTCCACGTCAGAATTTTAAATACCAGCCATCGTCTAGTCAGAAAATATGGATTTCGGTCCATTTTTTTCGGGTGCTTCAAAAATTTAAAAACAATGTTTCAAGTTTCGCATCAGATTTCAAACACTAGCCATCACCAGGTCCAAAAATACGGATTTCAATCCATTTTTGTTCGATGGTAAGAAAATCCTCCGAAACTTTGTCCAAATGAAATCGAGGACCGGAGACCCTTATACCATTACTTTTTCTAAATTTATAATTGTGTTTCAGGTTCCGCGACAGATTTCAAACACTAGCCATCGTCTTGTTCCAAAATACGAATTTAGGTCCATTTTTTCAGGTGTTACGAGATTCGCCTGAAAAGTCCAGATGAAATCGAGGACAGGGATACCTTATAGCATTCTTCTCCAAAACTTATAACTGTTTTTCAAGTTTCGCACTAGATTTCAAACACTAGCCCTCGTCTTGTACAAAAATAGATATTTCGATCCATTTTTGTTTAGGCGGCACGAAATAAAGGTCTCTCGTTCCTCGATTTCATGTGGACTTTTCGGGCGATTTTCGTACCTTCCGACTAAAATGGACCGAAAATCCATATTTTTTGAACAAGACGATGGCTAGTGTTTAAAATCTGACACGGGACCCAGAAAACAGTTATAAACTTTCGATAAGAATGTTATAAAGGTCTCCCTCTACTCGATTACATCTAGACTTTTCAGGCGATTCTCGTGCCGCCTAACAAAAATGGATCGAAATATGTATTTTTTAATTGTACAAGACGAGGGCAAGTGTTTGAAATCTAGTGTGAAACCCGAAAAAACAGTTATAAGTTTTGGAGAAGAAATGCTATAAGGGTCTCTTGGTCCTCGATATCATCTCTGACTTTTCGGGCGAATTTCGTCCCACCTGACAAAGATGGACATAAATTCGTATTTTTCGAACAAGACGATGGCTAGTGTTTGAAATCTGACGCGGAACCGGAAACACATCTATAAATTTAGGAGAAGAATGCTATCAGCGTCTCCTGGTCCTCGATTTCATCTGAACATTTCGGATGATTTTCGTACCACCCGACTAAAATGGACCGATATTCGTATTTTTGAACAAGATGATGGCTAGTGTTTTAAAATTTGACGCGAACCCAAAACACAATTATAAATTTATAAGACGAATGCTATAAGGGTTTCTCTCCGTCCTATAATAACATATAATAAAATTTGTATTTTCGGATGGTTTTCTTACTCCTAGACCAAAATGGACCAAAATTGGTATTTTTGGACAAGACTTGGGCTAGTATTTGTAATTTGACTCGAAACCCAAAACATTGTTATATATTTAGGAGAAGAATGCTATAAGGGTCTCCCGATCCTCGATTTCATCTGGACTTTTTGGGCGATTTTCGGACCACCCGACTAAAATGGACTGAAATCCATATTTTCGAACAAGACGATGGCGAGTGTTTGAAATCTGACGCAGAACCCGAAACATAGTTATAGACTTTGGGTAAAAATGTTCATCTGGACTTTTCGGGAGATTTTCGTGCCACCTAATAAAAATGGATCGAAATTTGTATTTTTGGACAAGACGAGGGCTAGTGTTTGAAATCTGACGTGGAACCCAAAACACAATTATAAATTTGGGAGAAGAATGCTATAAGAGTCTCCAGGTCCTCGGTTTCATATGGACATTTCGTGCGATTTTCGTACCACCCGACTAAAACGGACCGATATCTATATTTTGGAACAAGACGATGGCTAGTGTTTGAAATCTGACGCGGAACCTGAAACACAATTATAAATATAGGAAAATAATGCTATAAGGATCTCCCGGTCCTCGATTTCATTTGGATTTTTCGGGGGATTTTCGTACCACCAAACAAAAATGGACTGAAATCCGTATTTTTGGATCTGGCGATGGCAAGTGTTTGAATTTTGATGCGAAACTTGGAACATTGTTTTAAATTTTCGAAGCACCAGACACAAATGGATCGAAATCCATATTTTCGGACCAGACGATGGCTGGTGTTTAAATTCCGACATGGAACACGAAACACAGTTATAAATTTAGGAGAAAAATCCAATTAGGGTAACTGGATCCTCAATTTCATTCAAACTTTTCGGGCGATTTTTGTACCAAATGACAAAAATGGTCCGAAATCCGTATTTTCGCACCAGAAGATGGCTAGTGTTTGAAATCTGACGTGGAACCCGAAACATAGTTAAAAATTTAGGAGAAGAATGCTATAAGGTTCTCTCGGTCCTCGATTTCATTTTGATTTTTTGTGTGATTTTCATACTACCCGACAAAAATGGATTGAAATCCGTATTTTTCGACCAGTCGATGGCTAGTGTATGAAATTTGACGTGGAACCCGAAAAAAAATTATAAATTTAGGAGAATATCATCCGTGTTTTCTGACTAGACGAATGCTATAAGTGTCTCTCGGTCGTCGATATCATCTGGAGTTTTCATGTGATATTCGTACCCCTCGAAAATAATAAACCGAAATCCGTATTTTCAAACAAAACAACAGCTAGTGTTAGAATTATGACGAAGATAATAGTATCATATAACAAAATTGAGTTGTAAAAAAAATGTAATTATTACTTTATTTGACAACACTATTTTATTATATTTTATTATTATCTTTGTTATGAAGTAAAACTATAAAACGAAGATAATAATAACATATAATAAATTAGAGTTGTCAAATAAAGTAATAATTACATATTTATTTGACAACTCTATTTTATTAAATGATATTACTATCTTCTTTATGCAGTCAACCTTTAAAATGAAGATAATAATAACATATAATAAAATAGAATTATCAAATAAATTAATAAATACATATTTATTTGACAACTCTGTTTTATTATACGTTATTATTATCTTCGTTTTGTAATTGTACTAAATAACGAAAATAATAATAACATATAACAAAATTGAGTTGTAATATTTTGACAACTCTATTTTATTATATTTTATTATTATCTTCGTTATGTAGTAAAACTATAAAACAATATAATAATAATAATATTTAGTAAAATAGTGTTGTCAAATAATTTAATAATTAAAAAGCATTTTTTTCCTAAATTTATAAATGTGTTTCGTGTCATATTTTGAACATTAGCCATCATTTGGTCTAAAAATACGAATTTCGTTCCATTTATGTCGGGTGGTACAAAAATTTCCTAAAAAGTCTAGATGAAATCGGGGACTTTCGTAACACTCGATTTCGGTCAATTTTTGTCGTGTGGTACGAAAATCGCCTGAAAAGTCCAGATGAAATCGAGGACTGAGAGACTCATATAGCATTATTCTCTAAAAACTTATAACCATGTTTCGGGTTCCGCGCCAGATTTCAAACACTAGCCATCGTCTGGTCTGAAAATACAGATGTTGGTCCTTTTTGGCCGAGGGGTACGAAAGTCGCTCGAAAAGTCTAAATAACATTGAGGAGCGGGAGACCATTATAGCATTCTTCCCTAGAATTTATAACTTTGTTTTGGGTTCCGCACCAAATGAAATCGAGTGGTACGAATATCGTCCAAAAATCCCGATGAAATCGAGGACCAGGAGTCTCTTATAGTATTATTCTCCAAAATATATAATTTTGTTTCAGGTTCCGCGCCAGATTTCAAACACTAACCATGGTTTTGTTTGAAGATACGAACTTCAGTCCATTTTAGTCGTCTGGTACGAAAATCGCTGGAAAAGTCTAGATGAAATCGAGGACCAGGAGACCTTTATAGCATTCATCTCCAAAATTTATAACTGTTTTACGGGATCCTCGCCAAATTTTAAAAACTATCGATCGTCTGGTCTGAAAATACGAATTTCGATTCATTTTTGTTGGGTGGTACGAAAATTGCCCAAAAAGTCCAAATGAAATTGAGGACCAGGAGACCCTTACAAAATTCTTCTTCTAAATTTATAACTGTGTTTTAGGTTTTGTGTCAGATTTCAAACACTAGGATTAGTCTTTTTCGAAAAAACGAATTTAGGTCCATTTTGGTCAGGTGGTATAAAAATCGACTGAAAAGTCAAGATTTAATCAAGGGCAGAGAGACCCTTATAGCATTCTTCTCCAAAATTTATAATTGTGTTTTGGGTTCTGTGCCAGATTTAAAACACTCATCATCGTTTTGTTCGAAAAATACGAATGTCGGTCCATTTTAGTCGGGTGGTACGAAAATCGACCAAAAAGTCCAGATAAAATCGAGGGCTAGGAGACCCTTATAGCATTCTTCTCCAAAAATTTAAAACTATGTTTCGGTTTCTATGTCAGAATTCAAACACTAGCCATCGTCTTGTTCGAAAATACGAATTTTGGTCCATTTTTGTCAATTGGTACGAAAATCTCTCGAAAAGTTTAGATGGAATCGAGGACTGGGAGACCCTTAAAGCATTCTTCTCCAAAAATTTTAATTGTGTTTCGGGTTCTGCGTCAGATTTCAAACACTAACCATCGTCTGGTCCGAAAATACGGATTTCGGTCCATTTTTGTCTGGTGTTAAGAAACTTTCCCAAAAAGTCCAGAACCAATTGAGGACCTAGAGACCCTTATAGCATTCTTCTCCAAAATTTATTATTGTGTATCGGGTTCCGCGTCAGATTTCAAACACTAGCCATTGTCTTGTCCCATAATACGGAATTCGGTCCATTTTTGTAAAGTGGTACGAAAATCCCCCGAAAAGTCCAGATGAAATCGAGGATCGGGAGACCCTTAAAACATTCTTCTCCTAAATTTATAATAGTGTTTCATCTAGTCCTAATAACAGATTTCCATCCATTTTTTCGAGGGGTAAGAAAATTCCCCGAAAAGTTCAGATGAAATCGAGGACTTGGAGACTCTGATAGAAATTTTCTTCTAAATTTAAAACTGTGTTTCAGATTCTGCGTCAGATTTCAAAAATTAGCCATGGTCTTCTTCAAAAATACGGATTTCGGTCCATTTTAGTCGGGTAGTACGAAAATCGCCCGAAAAGTCTAGATGAACTCGAGCACCGAGGGACCCTTTTAGCATTTTTCTTCTAAATTTATAACTGTGTTTCTGGTTCCGCATCAGACTTCAAACACTAACAATCGTCTTGTTCGAAAATTTGGATTTTGGTCCATTTTAGTCGGATAGTACGAAAGTAGCCACAAAAATCCAGAAGAAATCTAGGACCAAGAGACCCTTATATCATTTTTCTGCAAAATTTATAACTGTGTTTCGTGTTCAATGCTAGATTTCAAACACTAGCCATAGTTTGGTCCGAAAATACATATTTTAATCAATTTTTGTCGAGGGGTACGAAAATCGCCTGTAAAAGTCCAGATGAAATCGAGGACCGAGAGACCCTTATAGCATTCTTCTCCAAAATTATAACTTTGTTTCGAGTTTCGCGCCAGATTTCAAACACTAGCCATTGTCTAGTCTAAAAAATATGAATTTCAATCCATTTTTGTCGGGTGATACGAAAATCGCCCAAAAAGACTAGTTGAAATCGACGACCAGGAGACGCTTATAGCATTCTTCTCATAAATTTATAACTGAGTTTTTGGGTTCCGCCTCCTATTCCAAACACTAGCAATTGTCTTGTTTGAAAATACTGATTTTCGGTCCATTTTTGTCGGGTGGTATGAAAACGCCTTAAAAGCCCAATGAAATCGAGGACCTGGAGACCCTTATAGCATTCTTCTCCAAAATTTATTACTGGTTTATAGGTTCCGCACCAGATTTCAAACACTAGCCATCGTCTGTTCCGAATATATAGATTTTGGTCCATTTTTGTCGAGGGGTACGAAAAATCGCCCGAAAAGTCCAGATGAAATTGACGACCGAGAGACCTTTATAGCATTCTTCTCCTAAATTAATAACTATGTTCGGAGTTCCGTGTCGGATTTCAAACACTAGCCATCGTCTGGTCCAAAAATACGGATTTCAATCCATTTTACACGGGTGGTACGAAAATCGCCCAAAATGTCCAGATGAAATCGAGGACCAGGAGACCCGTGTAGCATTCTTCTTCAATATTTATAACTATATTTAAGGTTCCGCATCCAATTACAAACACTAGCCCTCGTCTGGTCCGGAATTACTGATTTTGGTCCATTTTTGTCGGGTAGTATGAAAATCCCCTAAAAGTCCATATCAAATAGAGGATCGGGAGACCCATATAGGATTCTTCTCCAAAATTTATATTTGTGTTTTGGTATCTGTGTCAAATTTCAAACACTAGCCCTCGTTTGTTCCAAAAATACTGATTTCGGTCCATTTTTGTTGGGTGGTATGAAAATCACCCGAAAATGTCCAGATGAAATCGAGGACCGAGAAACCCTTATGGCATTCTACTCCAAAATTTATAAATGTGTTTCAGGTTCCGTGGGAGATATCAAACACTAGCTATCGTCTGGTCTGAAAATACAGATTTTTGTCCATTTTTGTCGAGGTGAAGAAGAAATCGAGGAGAAAAAGATTCTTGTAGCATTATTCTCCTAAATTTATAACTGAGTTTCGGGTTCTGCTTCAAATTTCAAAAACTATGAATTTCGGTCTATTTTTTGTCGGGTTATACGATAATCGCCTGAAAAGACGAGATGAAATCGAGGACCCGGAGACCCTTATAGCATTCTTCTCCTAAATTTATACTTGTTTGGGCCGGGAGACCCTTTTAGGTTCTGTGCCAGATTTCAAACACTTGCCATCGTCTGGTCCAAAAATATAGATTTCGGTCTTTTTTTGTCGAGGGGTAAGAAAATCGCCTGAAAAGTCCAGATGAAATCGAGGAACGAGAGACCCTTATAACATTCTTCTCCTAAATTTATAATGTGTTCCGAGTTCCGTGTTGGATTTCAAAAATACGGATTTCGAGGACCGAGAGACCCTTATGTCATTCTTCTCTTAAATATATAATAGTGTTTTTGTTTTCGGGTCAGATTTCAAAACACTAGCCATCGACTGGTCTGCAAATACTAATTTCCGTCCATTTTTTGTCGAGTGGTATGAATATCGAGAGACCCTTATTCATTCTTCTCCAAAATTTAAAATTGTGTTTCGGGTTCCGTGTCAAATTTCAAACACTAGCCCTCGTCTATTTCGGAAATACTGATTTCAGTCCATTTTTGTCGTGTGGTATGAATATCGCCGGAAAAGTCTAGATGAAATGAAGGACCGGGAAACCCTTATAGCATTCTTCTCCAAAATTTATAATTGTATTTCGGGTTCTGCGGCAGATTTCAAACACTCGCTATCATATGGTTTTAAAATACAGATTTTGGTCCACTTTTGTCGAGGGGTGCGAAAATTGCCCGAAAAGTCCATATGAAATCGAGGAGAAGAAGATTCTTGTAGCATTCTTCTCTTAAATTTATAACTGAGTTTGGGGTTCTGCATCAGATTTCAAACACTAGGCATCGTCTGATACGAATACGAATTTCGATCCATATTTGCCGCTAGGTACGAAAATCGCCTAAAAAGTCCATATGAAATCGAGGACCGGGAGACCCTTATAGCATTCTTCTCCAAAATTTATAAACGTGTTTTGGGTTCCGCGTCAAATTTCAAACACGGAAAGTCCAGATGAAATCGAGGACCAGGTCACCCTTATAGCATTCTTCTCCTAAATATATAACAATGTTTCTCATTTCGAGTCAGATTTCAAGCACCAGCCATCCTCTGGTATGAAAATACAGATTTTGGTCCATTTTTTTCGAAAGGGTACGAATATTGCGCGAAAAGTCCAGATGAAATCGATGTCCGAAAGACCCTTATAACATTCTTTATCTCAATTTAGAAATGTGTATCGGGTTCTGGGTCAAAATACAAACACAAGCCATTGTCTTATTCGAAAATACATATTTCGGTCCATTTTAGTTGGGTGGCTCGAAAATCACTCGAAAAGTTCAGATGAAATCGAGGACCTGGAGATCCTTAAAGCATTCTTCTCCTAAATATATAACAGTGTTTCGGGTTCCGCGTCAGATATCAAATACTTGCCATCGTCTGGTCCAAAAATACAGATTCCGTTCCATTTTTGTTGAGGTGTACGAAAATCGGCCGAAAAGTCTAGATGAAATCGAGGACCGAGAGACCATTATAGACTCCTTCTCCTAAATATATAATTAAATTTCAGGTTCCGCGTCATATTTCAAACACTAGCAATTAACTTGTTCGAAAACACAGATTTTGGTCCATTTTTTCTCGGGTGGAACAAAAATCACCAGAAAAGTCCAGATGAAATATAGGACCTGGAGACCCTGATAACATTCTTCTCCAAAATTTATTACTGGTTTTTAGATTCAGCGCCATATTTCAAACATTTGCCGTCGTCTGGTCTGAATATATAGATTTTGGTCCTTTTTGTCAAGGGGTAAGAAAATTGCCTGAAAAGTCTAGATGAAATCGAGGTCCGAGAGACCCTTATAGCATTCTTCTCGTAAATTTATAACTGTGTTCCAAGTTCCGTGTCGGATTTCAAATACTAGCCATTGTTTTGTTCAAAAATATGAATTTCGGTCCATTTTAGTCGGGTGGTACAAAAATCACCTGAAAATACTAGATGAAATCGAGGACCAGGAGACCCTTATAGAATTCTTCTCCTAAATTTATAAATATGATTCAGATTCCATATAATACCACTAGTTTTGATAAAAAAGTTCTGATAAAAGCTTCACAACGCAGATTTCAAACACTAGCCATAGTCTTGTTCGAAAATATAGATTTCTTTCCATTTTTGTCGGGTGGTACGATAATCGAACCAAGAAACCCTTATAGCATTCTTCTCCTAAATATTTAACAGTATTTCAGGTTCCACATCAAATTTCAAACACTGGTCCTCTTCTGGTCCGAAAATACATATATTAGTCCATTTTTATCGAGGGGTACGAAAATCGCCGGAAAAGTCCAGATGAAATCGAGGACCGAGAGACTCTTATAACATTATTCTCTTAAATTTTAATTGTGTTTCGAGTTTCGCGTCAGATTTCAAATACTATCCATCGTGTTGTTTGAAAATATGGATTTCGGTCCATTTTTGTCGTATGGTAAGAAAATTGCCCTAAAAGTTCGGATGAAATCGAGGACCGGGAGACCCTTATAGCATTCTTCTCCTAAATATATAATAGTGTGTCGGGTTCCGCGTCAGATTTCAAACACTAGCCATCCTCTAGTAAGAAAATACAGATATTGGTCCATTTTTATATTGAGGGGTACGAAAATCGACAGAAAATTCCAGATAAAACCGAGGACCGAGAGACCCTTATAGCATTCTTCTTCTAAATTTTATAAATGTGTTTCATGTTCGGCGTCATATTTCAAACACTAGCCATCATCTTGTTCGAAATTACGTATATCGGTCTATTTTAGTCGGGTGGCACGAAAATTGCCCTAAATGTCCTCTCATAAATATATAACAGTGTGTCGGGTTCCGCGTCAGATTTCAAAACACTAGCCATCCTCTAGTAAGAAAATGCAGATATTGGTCCATTTTTTATTGAGGGGTACAAAAATCAACAGAAAATTCCAGATAAAATCGAGGACCGAGAGACCCTTATAGCATTCTTCTTCTAAATTTATAAACGTGTTTCATGTTCCACATCAGATTTCAAACACTAGCCATCATCTTGTTCGAAATTACATATATCGATCTATTTTAGTCGGTGGGCACGAAAATTGCCCTAAATGTCCAGATGAAATCGAGGACCAGAAGACTCTTATAGACTTTTTCTCCTAAATTTACAATTGCGTTTCGGTTTCCGCGTCAGATTTCAAACACTAGACATGGTCTTCTTTGAAAATACTGATTTTGATCTATTTTAGTCGTGTGGTGCGAAAATTGCCCGAAAGGTCCAGATCAAATTGAGGACCGGGCGACCCTTATATCATTCTTCACCTTAATATATAACAGTGTTTCGGGTTCCGCGTCAAATTTAAAACACTAGCAATCGTCAAGTTCGAAAATATAGATTTCAGTATATTTTTGTCGGGTGGTATGAAATCGCTCGAAAAGTACAAATGAAATCAAGGATCGAGTGACACTTATAGCATTCTTCTCAAAAATTATAACTTCGATTTTAGTTTCCTAGTCAGATTTCCAACACTAGCCAACGTCTGGTTTGAAAATAAAGATTTTGGTCCATTTTTTTCGAGGGGTACGAAACTCTCCCAAAAAGTTCAGATGAAATCGAGGACCGAGGGTCCCTTATAACATTCTTTCTTCTAAATTACAATTGTAAGTTCGGGTTTCTGCGTCAAATTTCAAAAACTAGCCATTATCTTGTTCGAAAATACGATTTTCCAATCCATTTTAGTCGAGTGTGTACAAAAATTGCTTGAAATGTCCAAATGAAATCGAGGACCAGGAGACTCTTATAACATTCTTCTCCTAAATTTATAACTATGTTTCGGGTTCGACGTCAGATTTCAACCACTAACCATCGTCTTGTTCGAAAATAGGGATTCAGTCATTTTGGTCGGGTGTTACGAAAATTGCCCTAAAGTCCAGATGAAATCGAGGACCAGGGCACCCTTATAGAATTCTTCTCCTAAATATATAATAGTGTTTCGGATTCCGCATCAGATTTCAAACACTAGCCATCGTTTGTTCCAAAAATACTAAATCGAACGAAAAGTCCAGATGTATCGGGTTCCGCATCAGATTTTAAACACTAGCCATCATTTTGTTCAAAAACACGGACATTGGTCCATTTTAGTCAGGTGTTTCGAAAATCGCAGGAAATGTCTAGATGAAATCGAGGAGTAAGAGACTCTTATAGCAGTCTTCTCCTAAATTTATAAATGTGTTTCTGGTTCTGCATCAGATTTCAAACACTAGCCATCGCCTTGTTCGAAAATATAGATTTCGGTCTATTTTTGTCAAGTAGTACGAAAATCGCCGAAAAGTCCAGATGAAATCGAGGACCGAGAGACACGTATAGCACTCTTCTCCTAAATATAGATTTTTGTCAGGTTTCTCAGTCCTCGATTTCATCTGGACTTTTCAGCGATTTTTAACACTACCGATAAAAATGGACCGAAATCCGTATTTTCGAACAAGGCAATGGCTAGTGTTTGAATTCTGACGCGGAACATAAAAAACAGTTACAAAATTTAAAAGAAGAATGCTACAAGGGTCTCTCGGTCCTCGATTTCATCTTGAATTTTCAGCGATTTTTTGTATCCCTAAAAAAATGGATCAAAATCTGTATTTTCGGACTAGACGATGGATAGTGTTTAAAATCTTATGTGGAACTCGAAACACTGTTATATATTTAGGAGAAGAATTCTATAAGGGTCTCCTGGTCCTCGATTTCATCTGGACTATTCGGGTTCCGATTTTTGTACCACCCGACAAAAATGGATCGAAATTCGTATTTTCGAACAAGACGATGGATAGTGTTTGAAATCAGACACAGAACCCGAAACACATTTATATATTTAGGAGAAGAATGCTATATGAGTTTCTTGTCCTCGATTTCATCTGGACATTTCAGGCGATTTTGTACCACCCGACTAAAATGAATTAAATTCCGTATTTTCGAATAAGATGATGGGTAGTGTTCTGAAATCTGATGCAGAAACTGAAACACAATTATAAATATAGAAGAAGAATGCTATTTCATCTGGTATTCGAAAGACTCTGGTCATCTATTTCAAATCTGTACTTTTCGGGAATGTTTCTTACCCCCGACAAACATACTGGATGGGAATCTATAACAGTTTTCCTTAATAGTATAACACATCTGACGCGGCGCAATGTTCACAGTTACATATTAGCAGCAAATAGGGTCCTCTCAATCTATTTCATCTACTTTTGGCGATGTAATTAATCTCACAGAAGAGTTATTTCTCAGAAGATATCGAGGACCGACAAGACCATTAATAGCAATACTTCTATTTAAATTTATAACTGATGGTTTCGGGGTCCGCGTAATTCATTTTAAACACTCGCTCGTTACAGTACTGGAGCTACATAAAAGTGAACCAAATCCGTATTTTCGACCAAAGATGATGCCTTGTTTATTAGAATATGTATGCGGAACCCGATACACTAGTAAACGAAGAAGTAGGCTTAGAAGATAAGAGTCTCTAGGTCCTTGATTTCATCTGGACTTTTTGGAGATTTCATAACACCCGACTAAAATGGACCGATATCTCTATTTTATAACAAATGATGGCTAGTATTTGAAATCTGATGCGGAACTCGAAACACAGATATAAATAGAAGAAGAATGCTATAAGGGTCTCTCGGTCTCGATTTTATCTGGACTTTTGGGGAGATTTCGTACCACCCAACAAAAAAGACCGAAATTCTTATTTTCCCAACAAGATGATGGATTAGTGGTTGAAACTGATCGGAACCCGAAACACAATTTTTAAATTTAGGAAGAAAGAATGCTATTAGTGTCTCCTGGTCCTCGATTTAATCTGGACATTTCGACTTATTTTCTACCACATGACTAAAATGGATCTAAAATCCATATTCTTGGAATAGATGATGGCGCTAGTGTTTGAAAATCTGACGAGGGAACCCAACCCTGTTATATATTTAGGAGAAAAATGCCTATAAAGGGTTCTCGTCCTCAACAAAAATGGACCGATCTGTATTTTCAAATCATACGTATGGATAGTGTTTGAAATATGCCTAGGAACCCGAAACACAATTATAAATTTAGGAAGTATGGTATAAGAGACTCCTGTCTCGATTTCATTCTGGTCCTTTTTAGGCGATTTCCGTACCACCCGACTAAATAGACTGAAATTCGTATATTTCGAAAAAGACGATGGCTAGTGTTTGAAATCTGACGCCGGAGACAAATACAGTCATAAATTTAGAAAGAGAATGCAATTAATGTCTCTCGGTCATCGATTTCATCTGGACTTTTTGGCAATTTTCATAACGCTGAACAAAAGAATAACCAAAATCTGTATTTCCGGACTAGACGATTACTAGGTGTTTGAAATCTGAAGCAGAACCCGAAACACTGTATATATTAAGGAGAAGAATATAAAAGTCGCTCGGTCCTCGATTTCGTCTGAATTTTCAGGCTATTCGTACCACACGACAAAATGGACCAATCCGGATTTTCGAACATGCTGATAGGGGTAAGTGGTTGAAATCTGACGCGCAAACACTGAAACCACATTTATAAATATAGAAGAAGAATGCTCTAAGGGTCTCTCGGTCCTCGATTTCATATGTACTTTCGGGCGATTTCGTACCACACGATAAAAATGGACCATAATCCATATTTTCGAACATCGACGATGGATAGTGTTTGAAATCTGACGGGGAAACTTGAAACAGATTTAAATTTAGGAGAACAATGCCTATAAGATTCTCCTGGTCCTCGATTTCATCTTGACATTTCAGCAAGTTTTGGTTAGCCACCCGACTAAACTTGGACCGAAATCCGTAATTTTCTGAACAAGATATGGCTAGCTGTTGAAAATTTGTAGTGGAACCCGAAACACATCTTTTAAATTTAGAAGAAGAATGCTAATAAGGAATCTCGGTGCCTCCAGCTTCCATCATAAACATTTCGGGCGAGTTTCGTACCCCTCGAAAAAAGGGACTAAA
>PGWS01037829.1:0-59803 GCA_002896235.1 Cicer reticulatum | reverse complement strand
CGCGGTTGTTCAGAAGCTAGATATTCTACTGATATGGGGATTATCCAAAGAGCTAAAGATGAGTTGGTTGGGATTGTGCTAAGGCACATGTAAGAAGCTTGGCAGAGTAAAATTATGTTGCCGTATCCACAGCTAATCCAAGTACTTAAACACTTTCAAGGTGTCATTTGTGAATGAAGAATCTGCAAAGACAACCCTCATCTCGGCGAAGCAATTGTTGAATCAGATGCAATTGAAGAAAGTAAATGGCATTTGGTTAGGCCAATGGCCAAATGTTGAGCCCTCCTCCACAGCCTCTGAATCAGCAGCTGAGCCTCCTGCATATGTTGCAAAATTGATGGAATTATGGCAGCTCAGATGGCACACAAAGCCAAAATGCTAGAGTCCAATGCAAGGATGGAAGCTACTTAAACATCTATCTCAAACATCCCTGAAGGTCAGTTGTTCAGGATGTTGCTGCAAATTAAGCGCACCTAGGCCTCAAGCTATCATTCGAAGACATAGCAGATATTGGTCGACAAGCAACTGAGAACCACAACCAGATCTAGATCGGTCCCTGCGATACGGTGAGAGACACCAACCGAGGGTAATACAGCGGTCTCTACCTCTCCCCTAGATGATAGTGAGGACCAGCCCACTTTAGGAGATTAGGTGTTTAAGCTCTTTATTTGTGATGTCTTGTTTTGTTTGTTTTGCTGCTTTGCTGTTTTATGTTTTCTTAATGATATATATATACAAGCAAGTTTATTCATTGTTATCAAATTAATATTGTCATACTGCTCTGTTGCATATCTGTTTGTTTGATCTGATACACTGCACATGTTGTTTAATCTGAATTCAATTATCTTAATCAACTGTTATGCTCAGTAATTGCTCTGATATATTGCTCTGATTGTCATTGATCTGACATACAATGTTATACGATTTCAACCCCAATGCTTATGTTGTTTAACATAGGGGGAGGAATTCTTTTTCTGCCTTTTTGCCTTAACTGACAAAGGGGGAGAAAAATTATAACTTGATAATATGCCTGTTGTTACATTGTTTTTACAATCTGATTTTGCTCTGATACTTCATAATACTCTGATATGAAATGTTGTTTATGTTCTGAAATGCTCAATTTAAATTGTATGATTGTCATTTATGGCCAAAAAGGGGGAGCATTGTTGGACTTTAGTCCTCTTAATCCTAGTTTGACTAATTAACAAACATACAATGTTCATAATCATATGATAAATCTAACATTTCAATGAGCAAGATTTCAGGAACAACAATCAAATCCTACACACTTGGAACAAATTGCTTGGAAACAAGAATCAACAAAAGTTTGATTATTCACTGAGTAATGATTGGGAAATCAATTTCATAACAAGGGTGTAAGGATAGTATATGTTTTGTGATTGTATAATCGATTGGGAAATCGACTGACTAAATTAGAATTGAAATTGAACAAGTCAGTGGCAACCTGATTTACAGGTTAAATCGATTGACAAATCGATTGTGCATATCACAAAAATGAAAACTGATTGAAACTAATCGACTGGCAAATCGATTGGGAAGTCACAGGGCACTAGGAAATCGATTGGCAAATCGATTGCTAATAGAAATTTCAAAAGGAACTTAAGCCTTGACTAACACAATCGATTGGACAATCTATTGTGAGAATTTCAATCAAGTTTAAAGTTTGGTTGCAATCGATTGGGAAATCGATCTGAACTAAACATCTGGTAAGATTTTTTCAGAAAACCATACCAAATGACTGGCACTTCGATTAATGAAATAACTGAGTCACTGTTTGAAACACAATCGATTGGGAAATCGATTGAAACAAACTTTTTGAAACACAATCGATTGGGGAATCGATTGAAACAATGTTTGATATCACAGTAAATTCCCAAGTTTGTGGCAAAATCGATTATGCGTATTTGGAATCGATTTATTCTGAAAAGTGCTTTAAATAAATCGATTGGTAAATCGATTAGCTTATATAGTTTTCAAGATTAAAGAAAAACAAGACTCGCGATAATCTATTGGCAAATCGATTACACATGTTTATAACTTTAATAAGTCGATTGGTAAATCGATTTAGTAGTTGTTTTTCTGAAACTATATAAACTGTTTTCATCTTTTCAAAAAGACCTTGATCATAACTTTCATAATTCTGAGAACTCAAGATAACTTCAATAACAATCACTATACACTTTGTAACAATCTGATATTGCTTTTTCAGATAAAGATCAAAAGATTATCCATAATCATTGAGAGAGCTGAAAAAGTATTCTTGAGAGAAAGACAATGTCCTCATGAACAATCATTGAATATCCAGATTCGTGAGAAGACACATTGATCAAGATTGAAGACTTTCTTTTTGTACTTATTTTAATATGTCTGTAACAATACTTTGACGACGAAACGAAAGCTAGAAATCCAGCTTGAAAACTGGTGGCTACTTTCTTGGGTGAGAGGTCTCAACAAGAAAGAGTCGTACTTTGATTTTGTGTTTGACTGCTGAGTGTCTACAAGGATCAAAGGGTTGATAGAAAGCCAGCTAGAACTGGTGGCTACTTTCTTGGGTGAGAGAGCTCAACAAGAAAGAGTCGCACTGTGATTCTGTGTTAGACTGCTGAGTGTCTACAAGGATCAGAGGGTGATCAATAGGAAGAGATCATTAAGATAGATAGGTTTCGGGAATGAAACTGGACAATCTGTAATTGATTCTTTCTATTGGAGAAGAAAATCTGAAATCCGATTGGATTGTCAGGACTGGATGTAGGTTGTCTCGTTGACAACTGAACCAGGATAAATTCTTTGTGCAATCTTCTCTAACCCTTAACTCCTTTAATTTTCTATCTTGCAATATCTGTATATGTGATTATATTAGATGCATGTTAAACATATTCTGTGTTAGGTAATATTGTTTAATCTGGTAATTTGACCCGCATGCATCTTGGTTAATCTCTTATCAATCTACTTGCAATTGCTATCTTGTATGCCACAATTTAATTCCGCTGTGTGTATGAAATTGATTTAATTTCTTAAAGAACTGATACATTCCGATTATTTCGAGGTCATACAACCAACAAATTTCATTTGGACTTTCGGTGCGATTTTTGTACCACCCGACAAAAAAGGGACCGAAATGTGTATTTTCGGACAAGACGATAGCTTGTATAAGAAATGTGACTCGGAACCCCGAAACACAGTTATAAATTTAGGAAAAGAATGCAATAAGAATCTCCTGGTCCTCGATTTCATCTGGACATTTCGGGTGATTTTCGTACCTCCTGACTAAAATGGACCGATATCTGTATTTTCGAACAAGATGATGGCTAGTATTTCAATTTCTGACGCGGAAACTCGAAACACGGTTATAAATTTAGAAGAAGAAATGCTATGAAGGACTCTCAATCCTCGATTTCATCTGGATATTGGGGCGATTTTCGTACCACCAGCAAAATTGACCGAAATCCGTATTTTCGAAACAAGACGATAGATAGTGTTTTAAATTTGACGCGGAACCCAAAACTCATTTATAAATTGAGGAGAAGAATGCTATAAGAGACTCCTGGTCCTCGATTTCATCTGGACATTAGGGCAATTTACGTACCACCTGACTAAAATGGACCGAAATCCGTATTTTCGAACAATTCAATGGCTAGTGTTTGAAATCTAACGCGGAAAACGAAATACAGTCATAAATTGACCAGACAAAATTGACCAAAATCTATATTTTCGGACCTCGATTTAATCTAGACTTTTATGGCGATTTTCATACCCGTGACAAAAAATTGACCAAAATCTATTATTTTCGACAGACGATTACTAGTGTTTGAAATCTGACACGGAACCGAAAAAAATTATATATTAAGGAGAAGAATGATATAAGGGTCGCTCGGTCTCGATTTCATCTAAACTTTTCGGGCTATTTTCGTACCACACGACAAAAATGGACCGAAATTTGTATTTTCGAACAAGACGATGTCTAGTGTTTGAAATCTGACGCATAACGCGAACACACTTTTATATATTTAAGAGAAGAATGTTGTAAGGGTCTCTCGTCCTCGATTTCATCTGGACTTTTCGGGCAATTTTTGTACTACCCGACAAAATGGACGAAATCTATATTTTCGGACTAGACGAGGGCTGGTGTTTGAAATTTGACCAGGAACCAAGAACAAAGTTATAAATTTAGGAGAAAAATGCTATAAAGATTCTTCTGGTCTCGATTTCCATCTGGCCATTTCGGGCATTTTCGTGCCATCTGCTAAATGGACTGATATATGTATTTTCGAACAAGATGATGGCTAGTGTTTGAAATCTTACGTGCAACCCGAAAACACATTTGTAAATTTAGAAGAAGAATGCTATAAGGGTCTCTCGGTCCTCGAAAAAAATGGACCAATATCTGTATTTTCTGGGCGATTTTCGTACCCCTCGACAAAAATGGACCTAATATCTGTATTTTCTGACCAAACGATGGCTTGTGTTTGAAATTTGACGCGGAATTCGAAAGCACTGTTTATATTTAGGAGAAGAATTTTATAAGGGTCTCCGGTCCTCGATTTTCATCTGGTTTTTCGGGCACTTTTTGTACCACACCACAAAAATGGGACCGAAATCTATATTTTCGAACAAGACCATAGATGGTGTTTTGAAATCTGACGCGGAACTTGAAACACAATCATAAATTTAGGAGAGAATGTTATAAGAGTCTCCTAGTCCTCGATTTCATCTGGACATTTCGGGCTATTTTCGTACCACCCGACTAAATTGGACCGAAATCCGTATTTTCGAAGAAGACCATGGCTAGTGTTTTGAAATGTGACCCGGATCCCGTAACACAGTTATAAATTTAGAAGAAGAATGCTATAAGGTTCTTTCGGTCTTCGATTTCATCTGGACTTTTTGAGTGAGTTTCGTACCCCTCGACAAAAATTGACCAAAATATGTATTTTCGCACCAAACGATGGCTAGTGTTTGAAAATTTGACACGAACCTGAAATTCTATTATAATTTAGGACATGAATGCTATAAGGGTTTCCTGGTCCTCCATTTCTTCTGGACTTTTCAGGCGATTTTCGTACCACCCGACAAAATGGAAAGAAATCTGTATTTTCGAACAAGACGATGGCTACTGTTTGAAATCTCTCGTTGTGAAGATATTGTCAAGACTTTTGTATCAAAACTAGTGGTATTATATGGAATCTGAACACATTTATAATTTAGGAGAAGAATTCTGTAAGGGTCTCCCGGTCTCGATTTCATTTGGACTTTTCAGGCGCTTTTCATACACTAAACTAAAATGGATTGAAATCCGTATTTTCGGACCACACAATGGCTAGTGTTTCAAATTTGACATGGAATCCGAAATTCTGTATTAAATTTAGAAGAAGAAACGCTATAAGGGTCTCTCGGTCGTCGAATTCATTTGCACTTTTCGGGCGATTTTCGTACCTTTCGAAATAAATGGACCAATCAATATTTTCGTACAGACAATGGCTGTGTTTGAAATCTGACCCGAAATCTTAAACATTGTTATACATTTAGGAGAAGAATGCTATAAGGGTCTCCCGATCCTCGATTTCATCTGGTATTTTTCGGGTGATTATCGTACCACCCAACTAAAATGAACTAAAATTCGTATTTTTGAACAAAACAATGGCTAGTTTTTGAATCTCTGAAATACGGAAATTGGAAGACAAGTTTTAAATTTAGGAGAAGAATTTTATAGGGTCTCTCGTCCTCGATTTCATCTGGACTTTGTAGGTGATTTTCTTACCCCTCGACAAAAATGATCGAAATCTATATTTTTTGGACAAAACGATGGCAAGTGTTTGAAATCTGGCGCAGAACCTAACAACCAGTAATAAATTTTGGAGAAGAATGCTATCAGGGTCTCCAGTCCTAGGTTTCATCTGGACTTTCTGGGTGATTTTCGTACCACACGACAAAAAATGGACGGGAATCCGTATTTTCGAACAAGATGATTGCTAGTATTTGAAATCTAACGCGTAACCGAGACTCAGTTATAAATTTAGGAGAAGAACGCTATAAGGGTCTCCTGGTCATTGATTTAATCTAGGCTTTTCGAGAGATTATCGTACCACCCGACAAATATAGATCGAATTCCGTATTTTCGAACAAGACAATTGCTAGTGTTTGAAATCTGAGGCGGAACCCGAAACTCAGTTATAAATTTTGGAGAAGAGTGTTATAAGGGTTCCTGGTCTTCGATTTCATTTGGTCTTTTCGGGCGATTTTCGTGCCAGTTGACCAAAATGGACCGAAATTCGTATTTTCAGACTAGACTTTGGCTATTGTTTGAAATCTGCTCAGAACTCGAAACAGATTTATAAATTTTCGTGAAAATTGCTATAAGGGTCTCCCAGTCCTTAGATTTCATCTGGACTTTCGGGCGACTTTCGTACCAATACCCGACTAAAAATGGACTGAAACTCGTATTTTTTGAACCCATACAATGCCTAGTTTTTGAAATCTGACGCGGAAGCCGAAACACAGTTATAAATTTAGAAGAAGAATCCGATCAGGGCTCCATGTCCTCAATTTCATCTGGAATTTTTGGGCGATTTTCCTTACCCTCGATTAAAATGCACCGAAATCTATTATTCGGACCAGATGATGGCTAGTGTTTGAAATCTGATGCAAAATCCGAAACACTTTTATAAATTTAGGAGAAGAATATTGTAAGGGTCTCCCAATCCTCGATTTCATCTGGACTTTAGGGGGATTTTCGTACCACCCGACAAAAATGGAACGAAAACCGTATTTTCGACCAAACGATAGCTAGTGTTTGAAATATGACGTGGAACCCGAAATACAATTATAAATTTTGGAGAAGAATGCTACTAGAGTTTTCCTGTCATTGATTTCATCTAGACTTTTCAGGCGATTTTTCATACCATAGATAAAAAAGGACCGAAATCCGTATTTTCGAAAAAGACTATGGCTAGTGTTTCAAAATCTGACACGGAACCCTGAAACACAGTTACAAATTTTGGAGAAGACAGATAATAAGGGTGTCCTGGTCGTAGATTTCATCTGGACTTTTCGGGTGATTTTCGTACCACCCGACTAAAATGGACAGAAATTCGTATTTTCGAACAAAACGTTGGTAACTGTTTGAAATCTGACGTGGAACTCGAGACACAGTTATAAATTTAGAAGAAGAATGCTATAACGGTCTCTCGTTCGTAGATTTCATTTGGACTTTTCGAGCGATTGTCGTACCACCGACTAAAATGGACCGAAATTCGTATTTTCAAACAAAATGATGGTTAGTGTTTGAAATCTGGCGCGGAACCTAATAACAGTTATAAATTTTGGAGAAGAATGCTATAAGGGTCTCCCGATCTTCGATTTCATTTGGACTTTTTTCTGGTGATTGTCATAGCACCTAACTAAATAGACCAAAAATTTGTATTTTTGAACAAAACTATGGCTAGTGTTGAAATCGGACGCGGAACCTAAACACAGTAATAAATTTAGAAGAAGAGAATGTTATACGGGTCTCCCTATCCTTGATTTCATCTGGACTTTATGGCCGATTTTCGTACCATTGAACAAATGGACCAAAATTTTTATTTTCGGACCAGACAATGGCTAGTGTTTAAAATTGGGTGTGGAGCCCGAAAAACGGTTTTAAATTTTGGAAAAGAATGCTATAACGGTCTCCTGGTCCTCGATTTCATCTGATTTTTTCTGGAGGTTTTCGTGCCACACGATTAAAATGGACCAAAATTCATATTTTCAAACAAAACTATGGTTAGTGTTTGAAATTGTCGCGGAACGTGATCTGGACTTTTTGGACGATTTTCGTACCACCCAACAAAAATTAACCAAAATCTCTATTTTCGAAAAAAAAGATGGTTAGGGTTTGAAATCAGACACAGAATCCGTTACACAGATATAAATTTAGATGAGAATGTTATAAGGGCCTCTCTGTCCTCGATTTCATCAGGACTTTTCGGGAAATTTTCGTACCCCTCGACAAAAATGGACCAAAATCTGTATTTTCAGACCAAACGATGGCTAGTGATTGAAATCTGACCCCAAATGGGAAACATTGTTATATATTTAGGAGAAGAATGCTATAAGGCTCACCCGGTCCTCGATTTCATCTGGACCTTTCGAGCGATTTTCGTAACCCTCGATAAAAAAGGACCAAAGTCTGTATTCTCAAACATGAGGAGGGCTAGTGTTGGAAATCTAACGCGGAACCCGAAACATAGTTATAAATTTTGGAGAAGAATGATATAAGTGTCTCCTGCTGCACTTTTCGGGCGATTTTCGTACTACTCGACTAAAATGGACCGAAATTCGTATTTTAGAACAAAACAATGGCTAGTTTTTCAAATCTGACGCGGAACCCGAAGCACAGTTATAAATTTAGAAGAAGAATGCTATAACGGTCTCTCGGCCCTAGATTTCATTTGGACTTTTCGAGCGATTTTCGTCCCACCTGACTAAAATGGACCGAAATTCGTATTTTCGAACAAAACGATAGTTAGTGTTTGAAATCTAGCGCAGAACCCGAATCACAGTTATAAATTTTGTAAAAGATTGATATTAGGGTCTCCCGGTCTTCGATTTCATTGGACTTTTTCTGGTGATTGTCATACCACCTAACTAAAATGCACCGAAATTCGTATTTTCGAACAAGACTATGGCTAGTGTTGAAATCTGACGCGGAAATTGAATCACAATTAGAAAATTTAGAAGAAGAATGTCATAAGGGTCTCCCTATCCTCGATTTCATCTGGACATTTTTTCCGATTTTCGTACCACCAAACAAAAATGGACCGAAATTCGTATTTTCGGACCAGACAATGGCTAGTGTTTAAAATCGGGCGCGGAGCCCGAGAACAGTTTTAAATTTTGGAGAAGAATGCTATAAGGGTCTCCTGGTCCTCGATTTATCTGGTCTTTTTGGGCGATTTTCGTGCCACACAATTAAAAATGCACAAAATTCAAATTTTCGAACAAAACGATGGTTAGTGTTTGAAATCTGTCGCATAACGTGAAACACAATTATAAATTTTGGAGAAGAATGCTATAAAGGTCTTCCATTCGTCGATTTGGTCTGGACTTTTTGGACGATTTTCTTACCACCCTAGTAAATGAACCTAAATCTGTATTTCGAACAAAACGATGGTTAGTGTTTGAAATTTGACACAGAACCCGTTACATAGATATAAATTTTAGATGAAGAATGTTATAAGGGTCTCTCTATCGTCGATTTCATCTAGACTTTTCAGGCAATTTTCGTACCCCTCGACAAAAATGGACCAAAATCTGTATTTTCATACCAGACGATGGCTAGTGATTGAAATCTGACTCGAAAGGAGAAAAATTGTTATATATTTAGGAGAAGAATGCTATAAGGGTTACCGGTCCTCGATTTCATCTGGACTTATCGAGCGATTTTCGTAACCCACGGCAAAAAAGGACCAAAATCTGTATTTTCAAACATGACGAGGGCTAGTGTGGGAAATCTAACGCGGAACCCGAAACACAGATATAAATTTTTGCAGAAGAATGATATAAGGGTCTCCCGGTCCTAGATTTCATTGGCACTTTTTGGGCGATTTTTGTACCACCCGACTAAAATAGACCGAAATTCGTATTTTAGAAAAAAAAACGATGGCTAGTGTTTGAAATCTGACGCGGAACCCGAAACACAGTTATAAATTTAGAAGAAGAATGCTATAACGGTCTCTCGGTCCTAGATTTCATTTGGACTTTTCGAGCGATTTTCGTACCACCCGACTAAAATGGACCGAAATTCGTATTTTCAAACCAAACTATGGTTAGTGTTTGAAATCTGGCGCGAAATCCGAAACACAGTTATAAATTTTTGAGAAGAATGCTATCTGGGTCTCCTGGTCTTCGATTTTCATACCACCTAACTAAAATAGACCGAAATTCGTATATTTGAACAAGACTACGGCTAGTATTTGAAATCTGACGCGGAAGCTGAAACACATTTATAAATTTAGAAGAATAATGTTATAAGGGTCTCCCCATCCTCGATTTCATTTGGACTTTTTGGGTGATTTTCGTACCACCCAATAAAAATGGACAGAAATTCGTATTTTTGGACAAGACGATGGCTAGATTTTAAAATCTTGCGCGGAGCATGAAAAACAGTTATAAATTTGTGAGAAGAATGCTATAAGAATGTTTGAGTTTTGACACGGAACCCGAACCACGAGTATAAATTTTGGAGAAGAATGATATAAGGGTCTCCCACCCCTCGATTTCATCTAGACTTTTCAGGCGATTTTTGTATCACCTGACAAAAATGGACCAAAATCCGTATTTTCTTACAAGAAGATGGCTAGTGTTTGAAATCTGATTTGGAAGCCGAAACACAATTATAAATTTTGGAGAAGAATGCAATAAGGGTATCCTGGTCCTTGATTTCATCTGGTCTTTTTGGGCAATTTTTGTACCACCCGACAAAAATAGACCGAAAATCGTATTTTCGGACCAGACGATGGCTAGTGTGTGAAATCTAGCGCAGAACACGAAACACAGTTATAAATTTTGGAGAAGAATGCTATAATTGTCTCCCAGTCCTCGATTTCATCTTGACTTTTCGGGCGACTTTCATTCCACCCGACTATAATGGATCGAAATCCGTATTTTCGAATAAGACGATGGCTAGTGTTTCAAATCTAATGCGGAACCCACAACACAGTTATAAATTTAGAACAAAAATTCTATAATGCTCTCCCGATCCTCGATTTCATTTGTACTTTTCGAGCGACTTCGTACCCATCGACGATAATGGACCAACATCTGTATTTTCGGACTAGACGATGGGCTAGTGTTTGAAATCTAGTGCGGAACCCGAAACAAAGTTATAAATTCTGAAGATGAATGTGATAATGATCTCACGGTCCGTGATTTCATTGGGACCTTCGGACGACTTTCGTACCCCTCGACAAAAAAGGACGAACATTTGTATTTTCGGACTAGACAATGACTAGTCTTTGAAATCTGTCGCGGAACCTGAAACATAATTATAAATTTTAGAGAAGAATGCTATAAAAGTCTCTTAGTCCTAGATTTCATCGGGACTTCTCAGGCGATTTTTGTACCACCCGACAAAAATGGACCAAAATCGGGTGGTACGAAAATCCCCGATTTCATATAGACTTTTCAGGAAATTTTCGTACCACCAGACAAAAATAGAACGAAATTCGTATTTTTAGACCAAATGATGGCTAATGTTCAATATATGACCCGAAATACAATTATAAATTTAGGAGAAGAATGCTTTTTAATTATTACATTATTTGACAACTCTATTTTATTAAATGTTATTATTATGTTCATTTTATAATTTTACAATATAACGAAGATAATAATAACATATAATAAAATAGAGTTGTCAAATAAAGTAATAATTACATATTAATTTCACAACTCAATTTTGTTATATGTTATTATTATTTTTGTTATTTAGTACAACTGCAAAACAAAGATAATAATAACGTATAATAAAACAAAGTTGTGAAATAAATATGTAATTATTAATTTATTTGATAATTCTATTTTTCTATATGTTATTATTATATTATTTTTAAGGTTTGACTACATTACGAAGATAGTAATATCATTTAATAAAATAGAGTTATCAAAAAAATATGTAATTATTACTTTATTTGACAACTCTTATTTATTAAATGTTATTATTATCTTTGTTTTATAGTTTTAATTCAAAACAAAGATAATAATAACATATAACAAAATAGAGTTGTCAAATATAGTAATAATTACATATTTATTTTACAACTTAATTTTGTTATATGTTATTATTATTTTCGTTATTTAGTACAACTACAAAATGAAGATAATAATAACGTATAATAAAACAGAGTTGTCAAATAAATATGTAATTATTAATTTATATGATAATTCTATTTTATTATATATTATTATTATCTTTATTTTAAGGTTTGACTGCATAAGGAATATAGTAATATCATTTAATAAAATAGAGTTGTCAAATATATTTGTAACTATTACTTTATTTGACAACTCTAATTTATTATATGTTATTATTATCTTTGTTTTATAGTTTTACTTCATAACAAAGATAATAATAACATATAATAAACTAGAGCTGTCAAATAAAGTAATAATTACATATTTATTTTACAACTCAATTTTGTTATATGTTATTATTGTTTTCGTTATTTAGTACAACTACCAAACAAAGATAATAATAACTTATAATAAAATAGAGTTGTCATATAAATATGAAATTATTAATTTATTTGACAACTCTATTTTATTATATGATACTATTATCTTCACAATATAGTTGTACTTTCTAACGAATATAATAGAAACATATAATAAAATAGAGTTGTCTAATCAAGTAGTAATTACATATTTATTAGACCACTCTATTTTGTTATATATTGTTATTATCTTTGTTTTATAATTTTAGTAATAACGAAGATAATAATAATATATAATAAAATAGTGTTGTCAAATAAATATTTAAGTATTACATTATTAGACAACTCTATTTTGTTTAATGTTTTTATTATCTAAGTTCTAAAATAAATATGTAATTATTACTTTATTTTGACAACTCTATTTTATTATATGTTATTATTATCTTCATAATATAGTTGTACTACATGACGAAGATAATAATAACATATAATAAAATAAAGTTGTCAAATAAAGTACTAATTACATATTTACTTGATAAAATCAATTTTATTATATGTTATTATTATCTTCGTTATGTAGTAAAACAATAAAACGAAGATAATAATAACATATAATAAAATAGTGTTGTCAAATAAACTAATAATTACTTATTTATTAGACAACTCTATTTTATTAAATATTATTATTATTTTCGTTTTGTAGTCGTAATTAATAACGAAGAAAATAATAATAACATATAAAGAATAGAGTTGTCAAATAATTAATTATTTCATATTTATTTGACAACTCAATTTTGTTATATTTTATTATTATATAATAATAACATTTAATAAAAAAGATCAGAATAACATATATTAAAATATTATTTTCAAATAAAGTAATAATTAAATCTTTATTTGACAACTATATTCCATTATATGTTATTATTACGATCGTTTTGTAGTAATATTTTGCAATGAAGATAACCCTATAGACTATAACCCGAACCTCAAACCCAAAACATAAACCCTAAATCCTAAACCTTAAACCTTAAACCCTAAACACTAAACCCAAAATCCTGAACCTTAAACTCTAAACCGTAATCCCTAAACCTGATTTCTTAAACCCTAAACACCATAACACACTAAACCCTAATAAAATAAAGATGTAATTATTACTTTATTTGACATCTCTATTTTTCTTTATATGTTATTATTATATATTTGTTATAAAGTAAAACTATAAAACGAAGATAATAATAACATAAATTAAATTAGAGTTGTCAAATAAAGTAATAATTACATATTTATTTGACAACTCTATTTTATTATATGTTACAGATTTTAGCCCGTTTTTGTTCGTTTTTTTCGGGTGGTACGAAAATCGTCCAAAAAGTCCAGATGAAAATGAGGAGCGGGAGAGACTTTTAGCATGCTTCTCCTAAATTTATAATTGTGTTTTGGGTTAGATTTCAAACACTAGTCATCGTCTTGTCAGAAAATACAAATTTTAGTCCATTTTTGTCAAGTGGAATGAAAATTGCTCGAAAAGTTCAGATGAAATCGAGGACAAGAAGACCCTTATAGCATTTTTCTCCTAAATTTGTAATTGTGTGTCGGGCTCGGCGTCATATTTCAAACACTAACCGTCGTTCGAACCAAAAATACGAATTTTATTCCATTTTTGTTTTGAAGTACGAAAATCGCCCGAGAAGTCCAAATGAAATTGAGGACCTAGAGTCTCTTTTAGAATTCTACTCCAAAATTAATAAATATGTTTTCGGTTTCGTGTCAGATTTCAAACACTAGCCATGTTTTGGTCCAAAATTACAAATTTCTGTCCATTTTTGTCGAGTTGTACGATAATTGCCCAAGAAGTCCAAATGAAGTCGAGATTCAGAAGATTCTTATAGAATTCTTCTCCTACATTTAAGATAGTGTTTCGGGTTCTGTGTCAAATTTCAAACACTAGCCATCATCTGGTCCGAAAATACAGTTTTCGGTCCATTTTTGTTGTTTGGTACGATTTTCAAAACCTAGCCATCATCTTGTACAAAAATAAGAATTTTGGTCCATTTTTGTCGGGTGCTACGATTTTCGCCCGAAAAGTCCAGATGATATCGAGGAATGTGAGACCCTTATAGCATTCTTCACTTAAATTTAAAATTGTGTTTCGGGTTTCGAGTTTCGGATTAGATTTCACACACTAGCCATCATCTGGTTCATAAATATGGATTTCAAAATAATAATAAAATATAACAAAATTGAGTAGTAAAATAAATATGTAATTATTACTTTATTTGAAAACTTGACAACTCAATTTTGTTATATGTTATTATTATTTTTGTTATTTAGTACAACTACAAAACGAAGATAATAATAACGTATAATAAAACAGAGTAGTAAAATAAATATGTAATTATTAATTTATTTGATAATTCTATTTTATTATATGTTATTATTATCTTCATTTTAAGGTTTGACCGCATAACGAAGATAGTAATATCATTTAATAAAATAGAGTTGTCAAATAAATAAGTAATTATTACTTTCTTTGACAACTCTATTTTATTATATGTTATTATTATCTTTGTTATGAAGTAATACTATAAAACGAAGATAATAATAAATTAGAGTTGTCAAATAAAGTAATAATTATATATTTATTTGACAACTCTATTTTATTAAATGATATTACTATCTGGCGCGGAAAGTAATAACTTATAATAAATTAGTGTTTGAAATCTGACGCGGAACCCGATATACATTTATATATTTACAAGAAGAATGCTATAAGAGTATTCTGGTCCTTGATTACATGTGGACTTGTCGGGCGATTTTCGTACCACCTAACAAAAATGAACAGAAATCTGTATTTTTAGACCAGACGAGGGCTAGTGTTTGAAATTTGACGCAGAACCCGAAACACATTTATAAATTTTGAAGAAGAATGCTATAAGGGTCTCCTGGTCTTCGATTTCATATGGACTTTTTAGGCGATTTTCGTACCACCCGACAAATATGGATATAAATTCGTATTTTCGGGCCAAACGATAGCTAGTGTTTGAAATTTGACGGAGAACCCCAAACTTAGTTATAAATTTAGGAAAAGAATGCTACAAGAATCTTCTTCTCCTCGATTTCATCTGGACTTTTCGGGCAATTTTTGTTCCCCTCGACAAAAATGGACCAAAATTTGTATTTTCGGACCAGACGATATAGCTAGTGTTTGAAATCTGCCGCGGAACCTGAAGTTTTCGATTTGATCTGGAGTTTTCAAGCGATTTTCATACCTCCCGACAAAAATGGATCGAAATCAGTATTCCCAAACTAGACGAGGGCTAGTGTTTAAAATTTGACGCGGAACATGAAACATAGTTATAAATTTTGGAGAAGAATGATATAAGGGTCTCCTGGTCCTCGATTTCATCTAGACTATTCGAGTGATTTTCGTACCACCCGACCATAATGGACCGAAATGCGTATTTTCGGACAAGACAATGGCTAGTATTTGAAATGTGACACAAAACCCGAAATGAATTTATAAATTTTGGAGAAGAATGCTAAAAGGGTCTCTCGTACACATGAAAAAAAAGACCAAAATTCGTATTTTCGAACCAGCAATGGATAGTGTTTGAAATCTGACGCGGAACCCGAGTCACATTTATAAATTTAGTAGAAGAATGCTATAAGAGTCTCCTGGTCCTCGATTTCATCTATACTTTTCAGGGTATTTCGTACAAGACGATGGCTAGTGTTTGAAATCTGGCGCGGAACCCGAAACAAAGTTATAAATTTTGGGGAAGAATGCTATAATGGTCTCGTGGTCCTCGATTTCAATTGGACTTTTCGGATGATTTTTGTATCCCTCGACAAAAATGGACCAACATCTGTATTTTCAAACCAGACCATGGCTAGTGTTTGAAAGCGCGTAACCTGAAACATAGTTATAAATTTTAGAGAAGAATGTTATAAGGGTCTCTCGGTCCTCGATTTCATCGGGACTTTTCGAGCGATTTTTGTACCACCCGACTAAAATGGACCGAAATCCGTATTTCAAACAAGACGTTGGCTAGTGTTTTAAATCTGACGCAGAGCCCGAAAGAAAATTATAAATTTAGAAGAAGAATGATATAAGGAACTCTCGGTCCTCGAATTCATCTGGACTTTTCACAAAAAAAAAGGCCAAAATCAGTATTTTCAGACCAGACGATGGCTAGTATTTTGGAGAAGAATTTCGGGAGATTTTTGTCGATCTATTGGTCCTCGATTTCTTCTAGTCTTTTTTGGAAGATTTTTGTACCGCCCGACAAAAATAGACCGAAAGTCGTATTTTTGGAACTGAATTTCTTCGGGTCTTTTTCGAGAGATGTTTGCAATCTGGTGCAGAACCTGAATGTTCGGACCCATCGATGATAATGGACCAAACTCTGTATGTTCAGACCAGACGATGGCCAATGTTTGAAATGATACACGAAACCCGAAACACAGTTATAAATTCAGTAGAAGAATGCTATAATTTGAGTCTTCTAGTCCTCGATTTCATATGGACTTTTCGGGAGATTTTCGTACCCCATGACAAAAAAGGACCAAAATCAGTATTTTTCAGACCAGATGATGGCTAGTGTTTGAAACACAATTATAAATTTTGGAGAAGAATGCTACAAGGGTCTCCCGGTCCTCGATTTCATCTGGACTTTTTGGGAGATTTTTGTACCACCCAACAAAATGGACCAATTCCGTAGTTTCAGACCAAACGATGGTTAGTGTTTGAAATCTGACAAAGAACCCGATACATAGTTATAAATTTAGGAGAATAATGTAATAAGGGACTCCTTGTCCTCGATTTCATTTATATTGTTCGGGCCATTTTTGTACCACCAGTCAAAAATGGACCGAAATCCGTATTTTCTTACAAGACGATGGCTAGTGTTTGAAATCCGATGTGGAACCCGAAACACAGTTATAAATTTTGGTGAAGAATGCTATAATGGTCTCCAGGTTCTCGATTTCATCTGGACTTTTTGGGAGATTTTCGTACCTCCCGAATAAAATGGACCGAAATCCGTATTTTTGAACAACACGATGTCTAGTGTTTCAAATCTAACGCAGAACCCGAAACACAGCTATAAATTTAGAACAAGAATTCTATAATGGTCTCCTGGTCCTCGATTTCATTTGGACTTTTCGGGCGACTTTCGTACCCATCGACGATAATGGACCAACATATGTATTTTCGGACTAGACAATGGCTAGTGTTTGAAATTTGGCGCGGAACCTGAAATAAATTTATAAATTCTGGGGAAGAATGCTATAATGGTCTCCTGGTCCTCGATTTCATTTGGACTTTTTGAGCGACTTTCGTACCGCTCGACAAAAATAGACCAACAATTGTATTTTCGCACTAGACGATGGCTAGTGTTTGAAATTTGGCGCGGAACCTTCAACATAGTTATAGATTTTAGAGAATAATGCTATAAGAGTTTTTCGGTCCTCGATTCATCTAGACTTTTCAGGAGATTTTCATACCACCCGACAAAAATGGACCGAAAATGGGTGGTACGAAATCCCCGATTTCATCTAGACTTTTCATGCAATTTTTGTACCACCCGACAAAAATGGGACGAAATTCATATTTTAGACCAAATGATGGCTAATGTTCAAAATATGATCCGAAACACAATTATAAATTTATGAGAAAAATACTTTTTAATTATTACATTATTTGACAACTCTATTGTAAGTCATGAGCTTCCCTGATCATGTTTATGATTTAATTCCCAAACATGCAGTACATATGAAATATTTGATTGATCTAATGATTTGAATTGAGAAACATTTCAGGCAAACAAGCAGGCACCATACACTTGGAACAAAAGCTTGCAACTCAAGGAATCAACCAAAGTTGGAAGATATGCATGAGAAAGATGCAAATATATGTTGTGTAATTAGGTGTCATAGTAGTTAGCTTAGTAGACTAATCACTATGTTCTCATACTTATGTCTTGGCCAATGAATATAAATCAATCAACTAATAAGTCAATTGATGAATCAATTGGGCAATCGATTGTCTGACTCAGAACAAGAATTTTCACTACATGAATCGATTAGGCAATCGATTAGTTAAAGGTTTTTAGTGAAACCTGAGTTTCGGGCTTAATCCAATCAATTGGACAATCGATTGGGACATCTATTGAGAAATCGATTTTGCAAATCATGGAAACAACCATTTATTGAATCAATCGATTGACAAATCGATTGTGACAAAGTTTTTAAATCAGGAATGAGTTTTGTAATCAAACAAATCGATTGGGACATCAATTGAATTAGATTTCTTAAACTACAAGTTTGTGGCAATCGATTAGGCAATCGATTGCAGTTAATCATTTATCATAACCACTTTGAATAAATCGATTGGCACATAGATTTTGTCAAAATAGCTGAGGTTCTGTAACATGCAAAATCGATTGGCAAATCGATTGATGTAAAAGTCTGAGTCACTTTGATCAGCACAATCGATTGACGAATCGATTGAAGCTAAATGTTTAAGTTACAGAAAGGATTCAACTCATAGCCAAATCGATTATGACTGTGATTATGAAGTCGATTGAGCAATCGATTGTTTTGATCTCGTTGTTTGAACAAAACACCTATAATTGATTACTCAATCGATTCTGATACAATCATAGTATCAATTCTGATTTATGTATTAAAGGAATCGATTGGCAAATCGATTCATGCTTATATGATCAAGATTCAAGAAAAACAAGACATGCGAAAGTCGAATGGGCAATCGATTTAGCTGGCTTTAAAACATTATAAAATCGATTGAGCAATCGATTATCCTGGTGTTTTTTCTGAATATATATATAAGCAGATTCAATCACTTTTAAAAAATAATCTTTTCATAACACTTGAACAACTTTTGAATAACTTTGATAAACACTTTGAGAGAAAAGTTTTACAACACACAAAATATCCGTTGGCTAAATACTTTTTGTGTGAGATACTATTGTGATTGAGTCAAAGTCTTGATATTCTTTAATTATTTGAGAAAGACAAATTTTCTGTAATTGAAGGTTTAGAAATCCAGTAAGGAAACTGGTAGTTATCTTTGTTGGTGTGAGATCATCAAGAAGAAGCTTCACCTAGATCTTGTGAGAGTTGGGCGATTAACTCCAAGGATTAGGTGGTATAGAAACAAGAGTGAGTGAGTTAGATAGATAGGCTTTGAGGAAGCTGGACAATCTGTAAAAAGTTCTCAATTCATTCTATTGGAAAAGGCTGAAATCTTGTTGGATTTTAGGACTGGATGTAGGCTATCAAACTGATAGCTGAACCAGTATAAATCTTGGTGCATTTGTTTCTTATCCCTACTCTTTATTGATATTACATAAATGCTTACTCTTGAATGTATGAATTAATGATTTTATGTCTTGATTAACATTCTGAATTAATCTTTGTTTCTAATCTCATAAATTGATAATATTTGCAACTGTGTAAATCATTGCTCCTGAATATATTCCGCTACCGATCTTTGATAATGTGTTTAATAACTCTCCTATCTTTGAACTAACAGAGGTCATTATTACTAACAATTGGTATCAGAGCCTGTTCTTTGTGTAGATTAACTGTCATAAAAGATAAAATGTCCTCTGCAGATTTTCTGGGAGAAGGGGCATCATTGACAAAGCCTCCTGCATTCAATGGAGCATCATACATGTTATTGGAATGAGAGGATGCTGATCTTTCTTGAAGCATGCAGCCTTGACGTTCTTGAAGCTGTTATAGATGGTCCTTTTGTACCAACCCTAGCTGGCACAGGTGAATCAGCAATTCCTAAGCCCAGATCAAACTGGTCTGAGGATGACAAGAAAAAGGTTGGATACAATGCTAAGGCTAAAAACATCATTACCTTTGCTTTAAGCGCTGACGAATTCTTTAGAGTGTCTAACTGCAAAACTGCCAAAGAGATGTGGGACACATTGCAACAAACGCACGAAGGAACAACATATGTAAAAAGAGCCTGAATCAACACATTAATGCATGAGTATGAGCTGTTCAACATTAATGCAAGATTCACTCACATTGTCAACAATCTAAATGCTCTTGGTAAGGTGATTGACAATGAACAACAAATCAACAAGGTTATGAGATGTTTGACCAGAGAGTGGCAGCCAAAAATCACTGCCATAGCAGAATCAAAAGACCTTGGTAGCATGTCAATTGCCACACTATTTGGAAAATTAAGAGAGCATGAGATGGAACTGCACAGACTGAGTGAAGCTGAACAAACTGACAGAAAAAGAAAAGGGTTGTCTCTTAAAGTCCAAGCACATCAAACAAAGTCTGAACAAGAAATCTGCACTGAAGATTCAAACAGTGAGACTGATGAAGATTCAAAACTTGGACTACTGGTCAGAAAATTCAAAAAAATTCTAAAAAAGAAAGATAGCAAGCCAAGAAAGCCATCAAGCTCAAAGACTCATGACATCAAGATAACTTGTTTTGAGTGTGGAAAGACAGGACACATAAAATCTGAGTGCTTCCAATTGCAAAACAGAAATAAGACTTCAAAGGTTAAAGGCAATCAACCACCTCCTAAGACCAGAAAAGCCTACATTGCCTGGAACGATAATGATGAAGAGTCATCTGCATCTTCAGAAGATGAAGAAGCTAATCTTTGTCTTATGGCCAACACAGAATCAGATTCTGATAGTGAGGTAAGTTCTAAATCCAATCCTTCTTATGATAAGTTACATGACGCATTCAATGAACTGCATGATGAATATGTTAATGTAATCAAACAGGTAATTAGTACTAAGAAACTGTTAGAAGAAAAGTGCATGTTGTATGATAAGATTAATTTGAAACATAAGTCTCTTAAAGACACAAATGAAAATCAGAAAAAGGAAACATATGCATTGAAATGTGATTTAGATAAGTTCAATAGTGGTAAAAACAATTTAGATATGCTTCTTGGAAACCAAAGAAATCTAAATGTTAAATCTGGACTTGGCTATAGACAAAACAGGAATGTTAAAAAGAATCAAAAATATGATAGATCTAAGCATATGCATGATGTCTTCACTAAACCAAATCAGAATTCGTCCCCTGCTGTTTTATGCCACTTTTGTTGTAAAAAGGGTCATAAGGTTTTCAATTGTAAACTGAAAAAACTGGCCAACAGAGGATGGAAACAGATATGGAAAGTTAAGACACAAGTATTTGAAACTAACCCTCCAGGACCCAATTTGAATTGGGTACCTAAAACCAAAACTTGAATCATTTTTTGCAGATATGCTTGACATCCAGGACTCATTCATGGTATCTCGATAGTGGATGTTCCAAGCATATGACTGGAGACAAGTCAAAATTCTTGTCTCTGAACTTAAATGATGGTGGATTTGTCAAATATGGTGACAATAACAAAGGGAAGATCCTATGCATTGAAGATATAGGAAGCAAATCAACTGCTGTTATCAAAGACGTTTTATTCGTCGAAGGTTTGAAACACAATTTACTAAGTATTAGTCAGCTGTGTGACAAAGGATTTCAGGTACACTTTACTTCTCTATCTTGTACATTTGAGCATAGGGAAGTTAAAGGCATGAAATTGGCAGGTAAAAGAGTTAACAACATTTACATGATAGATTTTGATTCCTTACCTGCAAATGATATCTATTGCTTATTATCTAATGCTGATGAGAACAGGTTATGGCATAAGGGAGTGGCTCATATTCATATGGACCACTTGAACAAACTAGTTAGTAAGCAGCTAGTAATAGGACTCCCAAATAGAAAGTTCTCTAAGGATAGGTTGTGTGACTCCTGTGAGAAAAGTAAACTAGTTAAGTCTTCTTTCCCCCTATAGACTTAGTTCAAACCAATAGGGTCTTACAGTTCTCTATAATAGGGTCTTACTCCCAAATAGAAAGTTCTCTAAGGATAGGTACATATGGATCTTTTTGGTCCATCTCAGGTTAGAAGTTTTGGAGGAAACTTGTATGGTTATGTGTTAGTAGATGATTACTCTAGGTATACTTGGACATTTTTTCTGACTCACAAGAGTGAGGCCTTCTCTATTTTCAAAAGGTTTTTAGATATCTTATAGGAACCAAAAATCTAGGTTTGTGGTATCCTAAGGGATCTACTTGCACTCTAGTTGGTTATTCTGATCCTGATTTTGCTGGTTGCAAATTGGACAGAAAGAGTACATCTAGTACTTGCCAACTACTAGGGAACTCTCTTGTTTCTTGGCATAGCAAGAAACAAAAGAGTGTTGCACTCTCAATTGCTGAAGCTGAGTATGTAGCTGCCGGTAGCTGTTGTGCACATATTTTATGGATGCAGCAACACCTCTCTAATTTTGGTGTTGATCTAGGTACAATGCCTATCATGTGTGATAATACTAGTGCTATTAATATCACTAAGAACCCTGTCATGCATTCTAGAACTAAGCATATAGAGATTAGGCATCACTTCATTAGAGATCAATATCAACAGGGTAAGATCAAGCTTGAATATGTCAATACAGCTGATCAGTTGGCTGATATTTTCACCAAAGCCTTGCCCAAGGACAGTTTCTTTTTTATAAGAATGAAACTTGGTATTATAGATCTCAATGAAATCTGATCCATATGACACAATCGATTGCTACATCGATTATCTTGTGGCCAGATAGGAAAACTGCATTACAAAATCGATTGTATAATCGATTTATGATGCACAGAGTTTCAAATTGTCAAATTGGAAACACGATAATTGATTGCATAATTGATTTTTGGTACTTAGTGTTTTATTTCTCTATGTCACAAATCACTGGAATCGATTACATAATCGATATATCATATCTCAGAAGTCAGATTGCTGAAGCTTGGATTACCTCAATCGATTGGGAAATCGATTATAGATTTGGAAAATCTTTTAAAGGATCGATTTGAGAATTGATTGGTTTGTCAAGATATCCACAAATTTGAGAAGTTTTCAAACCTCAAACCCGAGCATCGATTGGGAAATCGATTAGATCAACTTTGTTTTGGCCCTGCACTTATGTGAATCGATTTGGAAATCGATGCTGAGATTTGAAGTTTTTATGAACTTATATGCAAATCGATTTGGACATCGATTTAGTAAAGAATGATCAATTACAAAATCGATTGGGAAATCGATTTACAAGATGTCCGTTGAGAAAAATTATAGCCGTTGGAAGTGGGTGTAACGGATACTTTTCAAACAACGTTAACCTAATCGATTGGGCAATCGATTTGGTAAACCCAGAAGTGAAAAACAATCGATTGGGAAATCGATTCTGAACAGTTCTATATAAACCCTAAATCGATTTCTCAACCCATTGTTTCTTTCTGCTCTCAGTTTTCTCACCATTACTCAAATTTTTCTGCATCTAATCCTTCTCAATCAATCATCTCAACAATCTTCCATCTACAAACTACAATGGCCCGCGTTAAACAAACTGCAAGGCGTCCATCTTCTTCATCCAAATCAATTTCACTAGATTCATCTTCTACTTCAAGTGGAAGAACACCTTCACCTCCACCTCTTTCACCTCCAGCCAAAAGAGTTTCCATACCTACTCACAAGGTATTGGCGAAGGACAAGGGAAAGGCTGTTGCTACTTCTCAAGAACCTACTAAAAAGAGGAAAGCTCAGCCAACTGAGAAATTTATGGGTGATGCTATGAAGGGAGCCACCCAGAAGAAGAAGAAGACTTCTCCTCAACCAAAGAAGGTTCTGCCTTCTAAAGATAAACCAGTTGCAGACACTTCTCTGCCTTCTTCCTTCCTGACAAGAAAAATCCAAGAAGCAAGGACTTTGGATTTCACATATTTTGATTCAAATGGTTTTACATTCCAAAACCATTTGAGATTTCACGGATTGGGGGATTTCCTTTCTTGCTCACTGGAAATTTACCCAAAGTTAATTTGAGCTTTTTATTCTACTTTCAAGCTCACAAAAACTGGGTTTGTTGCTGAAGTCAAAGGCAAGAGAATCTCCATGACTTTTGATGAATTCTCTAAACTGACAGGTTTACCATTCTATGGTCAAACCATTGATGGAAGAGAAGAAGCTGCCTCTGATGATGAAGGATGGGAATCATCAGTGAACAAGCATGCGGCCACACATGAACTGATGATCGAAGGATTTTGTTGAGAAGGTATCCCTTCCAACAGGTCAAATAAAGGTTCATCACCGCATGCTCATGTACGTACTAACACGAATGTTAGTACCTCGCATCGGCAATCATGCAGTTGTACAGCGGCTGGATATAATCCTGCTATGGGGACTGTGCAAAGAGCTCAGGATGAGCTGGGCTTGGATAGTGCTGCTGAATATGATCGAATCAGCACAAGGCAAGCACCTACTCCCCTATCCCCAGCTGGTTACGAAGATTCTGAGGCATTTCAAGGTGTCTATGGCCAATGAAGAATCTGTCAAAACCACCCTTACATTTGGTGAATCAATAGTCAACCAAATGCAACTGAGACACATCAATGGCATATGGACTAGAGCTCCGCCTACTACTAAACAACCACAACCAAGTGCGGAACCGACTGAGCCTGCTGAAGCACCATCTGAGATTATGGCTAAGCTGTTGGAGCTGATAGCATCACAGGCTGCCGAAAATGCAAAGGTGGAGGCTTCTCTGCAAAAGCTCCAAGCAACTTTGAACTCCGTAGTTTAAGATGTCGCTGCAATCCAAGAGCACTTGGGTCTCAAAATGTCTTTTGAAGACATTGTTGAGATTGGAAGACAAGCAACCGAAGATCCAAACCAACCCAACCTAGATAGCTTTGAACCTCATGGGGAGGAGACACTTGTTGAGGATAATACATCAGTCTCTCCTTCTCCCACTGATAATAATGAGGAACAACCCTAGATTAGTTGACTAGGTTTTGGTTTCTTTGTTGTTTTGTCATGTTCTAGTATTGCTTTGATATGTTTTTGTAATTTTTTGTGTGTATATATCTAATATTTTTTAATCAACTCTCTCTTGTAATTTCTTTTTGTATTAAATGACAAAATGGGGAGATTGGTTTAACTTGTTTTTTATTACATGAATGGTATTCGTATCAAATTTGAACTTATATGCTCTGATTTGAACTTATATGCTCTGAACTGAACTTATAAATTTCTTATCATCAATTTTGCTCTGATATAATGTAATGTAATGCTCTGATATATGATCTAATATAATATTGCTGATATGATTTCTCTGATGTAATATTGCCCTGTTTAAATGCTCTGATACAATGCATTCTGATACTTAATAATGTGCCCTGGTGTGCTCTTTTTTTTTTGAAATGTATCATACATTCCAAAACTCAGGGGGAGATTTTAAAACAATCTCAAGGTTAAACTATGTGTTTGTCATTAAATTCAAAAAGCGGGAGTTTGTAAGTCCATGAGCTTCCCTGATCATGTTTTTGATTTAATTCCCAAACATACAGTAGATATGAAATATTTGATTGATCTAATGATTTGAATTGAGAAACATTTCAGGCAACAAGCAGACACCATACACTTGGAAACAAAGCTTGCAACTCAAGGAATCAACCAAAGTTGGAAGATATGCTTGAGAAAGACGCAAATATATGTTGTGTAATTAGGTGTCAAAGTAGTTGCTTAGTAGACTAATCACTATTGTTCTCATACTTAAGTCTTGGCAATGAATATAAATCATCAACTAATAAGTCAATTGGGCAATCGATTGTCTGACTCAGAACAAGAATTTCACTACATGAATCGATTGGGCAATCGATTAGTTAAAGGTTTTTTTAGTGAAACCTGAGTTCTGGGCTTAATCCAATCAATTGAACAATCGATTGGGACATCTATTGAGCAACGATTTTGCAAATCACAGAAAAGACCATTTATTGAAATCAATCGATTGACAAATCGATTGTGACAAAGTTTTTAAATCAGGAATGAGTTTGGTGATCAAAAAAATCGATTGGGACATCAATTGAATTAGATTTCCTTAAACTACAAGTTTGTGGCAATTGATTAGGCAATCAATTGCAGTTAATCATTTATCAGAACCACTTTGAATAAATCGATTGGCACATAGATTTTGTCAAAATAGCTGAGGTTCTGTAACAAGCACAATCGATTGGCAAATCGATTGATGTAAAATCTGAGTCACTTTGATCAGCACAATCGATTGACGCATCGATTGAAGCTAAATGTTTAAGTTACAGAAAGGATTCAGCTCATAGCCAAATCGATTATGACTGTGAATATGAAGTCGACTGAGCAATCGATTGTTTTGATCTCGTTGTTTGACCAAAACACCTATAATCGATTACTCAATCGATTTTTGATACAATCATAGTATCAGTTCTGATTTATGTATTAAAGGAATCGATTGGCAATCGATTCATGCTTATATGATCAAGATTCAACGAAACAAGACATGTGAAAGTCGATTGGGCATCGATTTAGCTGGCTTTAAAACATTATTCGATTGAGCAATCGATTATCCTGGTGTTTTTTCTGAATATATATAAGCAGATTCAATCACTTTTAAAAAATAATCTTTTCATAACACTTGAACATCTTTTGAATAACTTTGATAAACACTTTGAGAGAAAAGTTTTACAACACACAAAATATCCATTGGCTAAATACTTTTTGTGTGAGATACTATTGTGATTGAGTCAAAGTCTTGATATTCTTTAATTCTTTGAGAAAGACAAATTTTCTGTAATTGAAAGTTTAGAAATCCAATAAGGAAACTGGTAGTTATCTTTGTTGGTGTGAGATCATCAAGAAGAAGCTTCACCTAGATCTTGTGAGAGTTGGGCGATTAACTCCAAGGATTAGTTGGTATAGAAACAAGAGTGAGTGAGTTAGATAGATAAGCTTTGAGGAAGCTAGACAATCTGTAAAAAGTTCTCAATTCATTCTATTGGAAAAGACTAAAATCTTGTTGGATTTCAGGACTGGATGTAGGCTATCAAACTGATAGCTGAACCAGTATAAATCTTGGTGCATTTGTTTCTTATCCCTACTCTTTATTGATATTACATAAATGCGTATTCTTGAATGTATGAATTAATGATTTTATGTCTTGATTAACATTCTGAATTAAGCTTTGTTTCTATTCTCATAAATTGATAATATTTGCAACTGCGTAAATCATTGCTCCTGAATATATTCCGCTACCGATCTTTGATAATTTGTTTAATAACTCTCCTATCTTTGAACTAACAGAGGTCATTATTACTAACATCTGTTTTATTAAATGTTATTATTATATTCGTTTTATTGTTTTACTACATAACGAAGATAATAATAACATATAATAAAATAGAATTGTCAAATAAAGTAATAATTACATATTAATTTTACAACTCTATTTTGTTATATATTGTTATTATCTTTGTTTTATAGTTTTAGTTCATAACGAAGATGATAATAACATATAATAAAATAGAGTATTCAAATAAATATATAATTATTTGTTTATTTAACAACTCAATTTTGTTCTATGTTATTATTATGATCGTTTTATAGTTCTACGTCATAACTAAGATAATAATAACATATAATAAAATAGAGTTTTCAAACAAATAAGTTATAACGAAGTAAATAATACATATAACAAAATAGAGTTTTCAAATAAAGTAAAAATTACATTTTTATTTGACAACTCAATTTTCTTATATGTTTTTATTATTTTCGTTTTGTAATTGTACTAAATAACGAAAATAATAATAATAATATATATAACAAAATCGAATTGTAAATTAAATACAAAACAAAGATAATAATAATAAATAATAAAACAGTGGTTTCAAATAAATATTTAAGTATTACATTATTTGACAACTCTATTTTATTTAATGTTACTATTATTTTCGTTTTATGGTTTTATTTCATAACAAAGATAATAATAACATATAATAAAAAGAGTTGTCAAATAAAATAATAATTACTTATTTATTTTACAACACAATTTTGTTATATATAATTATTATCTTCGTTATGAAGTAAAACTATAAAACGAAGATCATAACAACATATAATAAAATATAGTTGTCAAATAAATATGTAACTATTAATATATTTGATAATTCTATTTTATTATATGTTTTTTATTATCTTCCTTTTAAAGTTTGACTGCATAACGAATATAGTAATACCATATAATAAAATAGAGTTGTCAAATAAATATGTAATTATTACTTTATTTAACAACTCTATTTTATTATATGTTAGTATTGTCTTCGTTATGAAGTACAACTATATAACAAAAATAATAATAACATAAAAGAAAATAGAGTTGTCAAATAAAGTAATAAGTACATATTTATTTGATAAACTCAATTTTATTATATGTTATTATTATCTTCGTTATGCAGTAAAACAATAAAACGAAGATAATAATAACATATAATAAAAATAGTGTTTTCAAATAAAGTAATAATTACTAATTTATTAGACAACTCTATTTTATTAAATATTATTAGTATTATCTTCGTTTTGTAGTTGTACTCAATGACGAAGATAATAATATAAACATATAATAAAATAGAGTTGTCAAATAAATTAATTATTTCATATTTTATTTGACAACTCAATTTTTTTATATTTTTATTATTATATTTGTTATTAAGTATAACTATAAAATGAAGATAATAATAACATATAATAAATCAGTGTTGTCAAGTAAAGTAAAAATTACATATTTATTACACAACTATATTTTTTGTAAATATTATTATTAATTCATTTTGTAATTGTACTTAATAACGAAGATAGTAATAACATATAATAAAATAGAGTTGTCAAATAAATGGACCGAGAAGAATTACATATTTATTTGACAACTCAATTTTGAATGTTATATGTTATTTATCTGGACTTTTCGAGCGAAGTACAACGTACAAAACCAATAAAATTAACATTTAATAAAATATGTTGTCAATGTTACATTCTGGTCCTCAATTCATCGATTTTTCGTACACCCGACTAAAATGGACCGATAGTGTTTTAAACAACATGATGGCTAGTGTTGAAATCTGACGCGGAACCGATACACAGTTATAAATTTAGGAGAAGAATGCTATAAGAGTCTCCCTAGTCCTCGATTTCAGCTGGACATTTCGGGTGAATTTTCGTACCCCCCGACAAAAATAGACCAAAATCCGTATTTTTTCAAACCAGACGATTGCTAGTGTTTGAAATATGACGCAGAACCGTAAAATGGAGAAAGAATGCTTCGGTCTTCTGGCGATTTTCGTACTACCATACTAAAATGGAACGATATCCGTGTTTTCGAACAAGATGATGGCTAGTGTTTGAAATCTGACGATGTACTTGAAACACAATTATAAATGTAGGAGAAGGATTCAATAAGGGTCTCCTGGTCCTCGATTTCATCTGTTCTTTTCGAACAATTTTCGTACCACTTGACAAAAATAGACAGAAAATCGTATTTTCGGACTAGACGGTGGCTAGTGTTTGAAATCCAGTGCGGAACCCGAAAACACAGTATAAATTTTGGAGAAGAATGCTATAAGCAGGTCTCCCGATCCTCGAATTTATCTGGATTTTCGGGCGATTTTCATGACCCTCTACAAAAATGGACCGAAATCTGTATTTTCGGACCAGACAATGGGTAGTGTTTGAAATCTGGCGCAGAACCCGAAACACAATTTTAAATTTGTGAGAAGAATGCTACAAGGGTCTCCCGGTCCTCGATTTCATCTGAACTTTTCAGGCGATTTTCGTGCCACCCGACTAAAATGGACTGAAAATCGTATTTTCGAACAAGACGATGGCTAGTATTTGAAATCTGACGCGGAACCCGGAACACAGTTATAAACTTTGGATAAGAATGTTATAATGGTCTCCCTCTCCTCGATTTCATCTAGACTTTTCGGGCGATTTTCGTGCCACCTAACAAAAATGGATCAAAATTTGTATTTTTGGACAAGATGAGGGCTTGTGTTTGAAATATGGTGCAGAACCCGAAACACATTTATAAATTTTGGAGAAGAATGCTATAAGGGTCTCTCGGTCCTCGATTTCATCTAGAATTTTCGGGCGATTTTTGTACCACCCGACAAAAATGGACCGAAATTCATATTTTCGAACAAGACGATGGCTAGTGTTTGAAATCTGATGCGGAACCCAAAACACAGCTATAAATTTAAGAGAAGAATGCTATCAGTGTCTCCTGGTCCTTGATTTCATCGGGATATTTCGGGCGATTTTCGTACCACCCGACTAAAATGGACCGATATTCATATTTGGAACAAGATGATGGCTAGTGTTTGAAATTTGATGCAGAACCCAAAACACATTTATAAATTTAGAAGAATAATGCTATAAGGTTTTCTTCATCCTTTAATAACATATAATCAAATTTGGAGAAGAATGCTATAAGGGTCTTTCAGTCCTCGATTTCATTTGGACTTTTCGGATGATTTTCTTACTCCTAAACAAAAATGGACCAAAATCTGTATTTATGGACCAGACAATGGCTAGTATTTGTAATTTGATTCAGAAACCGAAACATTGTTATATATTTAGGAGAAGAATGCTATAAGGGTCTCCCGATCCCCGATTTCATCTGGACTTTTCGGGCAATTTTCGTACCACCCGACTAAAATGGACCAAAATCCATATTTTCGAACAAGACGATGGCTAGTGTTTGAAATCTGAAGTATAACCCGGAACACAGTTATAAACTTTGGATAAAAATGTTATGAAGGTCTCCTTGTCCTAGATTTCATCTGGACTTTTCGGAAGATTTTCGTGCCAACTAACAAAAATGGATCGAAATCTGTATTTTTGGACAAGCGAGGGCTAGTGTTTGAAATCTGATGCGGAACCCAAAACACAGTTATAAATTTAACAGAAGAATGCTATAAGAGTCTCCTGGTCCTCGATTTCATATGGACATTTCGGGTGATTTTTTGTACTACCCGACTAAAATGGACGGATATCCGTATTTTTGAACAAGATGATGGCTAGTGTTTGAAATCTGAAGCGGAATCCGTAACACAGTTATCAATTTAGGAGAAGAGTTCTAAAACGGTCTCTAGGTCCTCGATTTCATATGGATTTTCGAGCGATTTTCGTACTTTGCAACAAAAATTGACTGAAATTCATATTTTTGGTTCACGCGATGGCTAGTGTTTGAAATATGACGACGAGCCAAAACAAATTTACAAATTTAAGAGAAAAATGCTATAAGGGTCTTCCGGTCCTCTATTTAATCTGGACTTTTGGGGCGATTTTTGTCAATTATAAATATAGGAAAAGAATGCTATAAGGTTCTCTCGGTCAATTTTTGGACCTAGCGATGGCTAGTGTTTGAAATCTGATGCGAAACTTCAAACATTGTTTTAAATTTTCGAAGCACCCGACAAATATGGACCGAAATCCGTATTTTCGGACCAGATGATGGCTGGTGTATAAATTTTGACACGAAACACAATTATAAATTTAGGACAACAATCCAATTAGGGTAACTAGATCCTCAATTTCATTCAAACTTTTCGGCCGATTTTTGTATCAAATGACAAAAATGGTCCAAAATCCATATTTTTGGACCAGAAGATGGCTAGTGTTTGAAATCTGACGTGGAACCCCGAGACATAGTTATAAATTTAGGAGAAGAATGCTATAAGGTTCTCTCGGTCTTCGATTTCATTTTCACTTTTCGTGTGATTTTCATACTACCCGACAAAAATGGATTGAAATCCGTATTTTCGGACTAGACGATGGCTAGTATCTGAAATTTGACGTGGAACCCGAAACAAAGTTATAAATGTAGGAGAATATCATCCATATTTTCTGACCAGATGAATGCTATAAGTGTCTCTCGTTCGTCGATATCATCTGGAGTTTCATGTGATATTCGTACCCCTCGAAAATAATAGACTGAAATCCGTGTTTTTGAACCTAACGATGGCTAGTGTTGGAATTCTAACACGGAACCCAAAACAATTATAAAATGGAAAGTAATATGTATTTTTGGAAGAAACGATGGACATTGTTTGAAATCTGTACCGAACTCGAAACACAGTTCTAAATTTAGTTGCAGAAAGTCGCCCGATGGGTACGAAAGTCGCCCGAAAAGTCCAGATGAAATCGGGTTCTGCGTTAGATTTGAAACACTAGCCATCGTCTTGTTCGAAAATACGGATTTCGGTCCATTTTAGTCGGGTGGTACGAAAATCGCTCGAAAAGTCTAGATGAAATCGAGGACTGGGAGACCATGACAACATTCTTCACCAAAATTTATAATTGTGTTTCGGGTTCCGCGCCAGATTTCCAACACTAGCCATCGTCTGGTCCGAATATACAATTTTCGGTCTATTTTTGTTGGGTGGTACAAAAATTTCCCGAAAAATGAAATGGAGGACCAGGATACCTTTATAGCATTCTTCTCCAAAATTTATAATTGTGTTTCGGGTTTTCCATCAAATTTTAAATATTAGCCATCGTCTTGTAAGAAAATACGGATTTCGGTCCATTTTTGTCGGGTGGTACGAAAATTGCCCAAAAAGTCCAGATGAAATCGAGGGCCTGGAGGCCCTTATAGCATTCTTCTCCAAAATTTATAGCCGTGTTTAGGGTTCCGCGCCAGATTTTAGACACTAGCCATCGTCTGGTATGAAAATATTGATTTCGGTCCATTTTTGTCGAGGGGTACGAAAATCGCCCGAAAAAGATTGGCCATTGGCCATTGTCTACTTCCGAAAATACATAATTTGGTCCATTATCAATTGATGGGTACGAAAATCGCCTGAAAAGTCCAGATGAAATCGGAAACCAAATGACCTTTATATTTCAAACACTAGCCACCGTCTTGTTCAATAATACGGATTTCGGTCTATTTTAGTCGGGTGGTACGAAAATCACCCGAAAAGTCCATATGAAATCGCAGGCCGGGAGACCATTTTACCATTCTTCTCCAAAAAAATATAACTGTGTTTCGGGTTCCGCGCCTTATTTCAAGCATTAGCTATCATGTGGTCTGAAAATACGATTTTCAGTCCAGTTTTGTCGGGTGGTACAAAAATCGCCGGAAAAAGACCAGATGAAATCGAGGACCAGGAGAGACCCTTATAGCATTCTTCTCCAAAATTTATAATTGTGTTTTCAGGTTCCGCATCAGAATTCAAACACTAGCCATCGTCTTGTTTGAAAATACGGATTTCGGTAGATTTTTGTCGGGTGATACAAAAATTGCACGAAAAGTCTAGATGAAATCGAGGACCACAAGACCCTTATAGAATTCTTCTTCTAAACTTATAACTGTGTTTCGGGTTCTGCATTTTATATGTCAAACACTAACCATTCTGAAACTACGGACTTTGGTCCATTTTTGTCGAGTGGTACGAAAATTGCCCAAAAAGCCCATATGAACTAGAGTACCGGGAGATTCTTATAGCATGCTTCTCCAAAATTTATAACTATGTTTTGTATTCTACGCCAGATTTCAAAGACTAGCCATCGTCTGGTCTGAAAATACTGATTTGGCCCTTTTTCTAGAGTGGTACGAAAACGTCCCAAAAAGTCCAGATGAAATCCAGGACCGAGAGTCCCTTATATCATTCTTCTTCTAATTTTATAATTTTCTTTTGGGATCCACGTTAGATTTCAAACACTAGCCATCGTCTTGTTTGAAATACGGATTTTGGTCCATTTTATTCGGGCGGTATGAAACTCGCTCGAAAAGTCCCGATGAAATCGAGGACCGAGAGACCCTTATAGCATTCTTCTGTAAAATTTATAACTATGTTTCAAGTTCCGCGCCAGATTTCTAACACTAGCCATTGTCTGGTCCGAAAATACAGATGTTGGTCCATTTTTATTCGAGGGGTACGAAAATCATTCGAAAAGTCCAAATTAAATTGAGGACCGCGAGACCATTATAGCATTCTTCACCAAATTTATAACTTGGTTTCGGGTTCTGCGCCAGATTTCAAACACTAGCCATCGTCTTGTACGAAAATACACCGAAAAGTCTAGATGAAATTGAGGACGAGGAGACTCTTATAGCATTCTTCTCCTAAATTTATAAATGTGATTCGGGTTGCGCATGAGATTTCAAACACTATCCATTTGTTGTTCGAAAATACGAATTTGGGTCCATTTTTTTTTCATTCATGTGTTCGAGAAACCCTTATAGCATTCTTCTTCTAAATTTATAACTGTGTTTCGGGTTCTGTGTCAGATTCCGAACACAAATCATCGTTTTGTTCGAAAATACAGATTTTGGTCCATTGTTGTCGAGTGTACGAAAATTGTCCAAAAAATCCAGATGAAATCGAGGACCAAAATTTATTGTATTATTCTCCAAAATTTATAATTGTGTTTTGGGTTCCACGACAGATTTCAAACACTAACCATCGTTTTGTTTGAAGATACGAATTTCGGTCCATTTTAGTCGGTGGTACGAAAATAGCCGGAAAAGTCTAGATGAAATCGAGGACAAGGAGACCCTTGTAGCATTCATCTCCAAAACTTATAACTATTTTTCTAGCTTCGCGCCAAATTTTGAACAGTATCCATCGTCTGGTCCGAAAATACGAATTTGAGTTCATTTTTGTTGGGTGCTACAAAAATTGCCCAAAAAGTCCAAATGAAATCGATGACCGGGAAACCCTTACAATATTCTTCTTCTAAATTTATAACTGTGTTTCAGGTTCCGTGTTAGATTTCAAACACTTGCCATAGTCTTGTTCGAAAATACAAATTTAGGTCCATTTTAGTCTGGGGGTATATAAATCGCCCAAAAAGTCAAAATGTAATCGAGGACCGGGAGACCCTTATAGCATTTTTTCTCCAAAATAGATAAATGTGTTTCGGGTTCCGTGCCAGATTTCAAAGATCAACCATTATGGTCAAAGCAACAAGATCAAAAAGAAGATCAAAATATCTTCATTAATAAGCTTCAAATCCAAACATCAAATGTTAAAATGTAAAGGTATATGATACAAACTAATATTTCAATTACATGAGAACAAGTCATATTTACATATGCATTTAAAGTATTTTCAAAAGTCAAAACAACATTAACAAAGTCTTAAAAATCATATTTTTGACAAAATGCATAAGTGTATTCGAATACAGCATCTTGTATTCGAATATAAAGCAAGTCAAAAGCAAAAGCCTCAAAGTTGCATTCGACTATGACTATGTGTAGTCGAATACACTGCAAGTCAGTGGCCAAAATCCTTATATATGTATTCGACTACAACCATCTGTAGTCGAATACAAAGTAAGTCAGTGGCAAATTTTCACTAATCTGTATTCGACTACACACATGTGAATTCGAATACAAGGTGTAATTTTTGAATACTTTTGAACGTTACAAAGAGGTGTATTCGAATACACACATCCTGTATTCGAATACAACTGGAAGCAATACAGTTTTTTCAGATCTGGAATGGCTCCAAATCATTGTATTCCTTCATCAAACCTCTTGGGTCATTGGCCACGAATCTGAAGAGATGTTTATGGAGTATAAATACCCCATAACTTCCGATCAAACAACACACAATCCTTGAATTAATAACCTAAACAATTTTGAACAAAATTCTGATTTTTTACAATGTACTTGCATTTCATTTTCATATCATTCAGAAAGGTTCTCAAGTATTGAAGTGTTATTGGATTTTTTATCAATATACCTCTCCTTCTTCTTATTCAAATCATATTGTATCACTTGTAAAAGAATGTAATACTTTCTTAAAAGGTAGCTTAATCTAAGATAGTGGTGTGCTATCTTAAGAGTGTTGTTAGAAGTTTGTAGCAAGAATCCCAGGGTAGGAGTTGTACATTTTCTGACAATTAGTGAATCAATCTCTTGTGGTGTGCAAGAGGACTGGACGTACCCTTGATTATAAGGGGAACCAGGATAAATCTTTGAGTTCATTTATTTACTGCACCTTACTATTAGTAGACATTATATTAACTCAGAAAATTCAACTACCATATCAATAAAAACATGAAAATTTACTAACACCTAATTCACCCCCCCCCCCTCTTAGGCGCACTTCTATACTTACAATTGGCATCAGAGCAGGTTAAGGTAACTTATTCCTCGATCAATTACTCATGGCTTCCGCACAACCTGTTTTTAGAGACAGGGGTAGCGGTACCAAGCCACCATGTTTTGTTGGAGAGCACTACGATTTTTGGAAGATACATATGCAAGCGTATCTCGAAGCACAAGGAGACGACAAATGGGATGCAGTTGAAAATGGTCCTCACATTCCAAAAACTGTCATCAATAACAAAGAAGAAATAAAGATAAAAAATTCTTGGACTGATGATGATAAAAGAAAAGTGTTGTTCGATAAGAAGGCTAAGAATATATTACAATCTGCACTAGGAATGGATGAATTTTTCCACATATCTAACTGCAAAACAGCAAAAGAAATATGGGATACGTTGGAAGTCACTCACGAAGGCATCATTGAGGTAAAAAGATCTAAACTCAACACACTATCACAAGAATATGAGTTATTTCGAATGCAGCCCAGAGAGTCTATTCTAGACTTACAAAAAAGGTTCTCCCACTTAACCAATCATTTGACAGAACTCGGAAAAATCTTCACCAATGATGAATTAAATCTAAAAGTACTGAGATCATTGACAAGGGCCTGGCAACCAAAAGTGACAGCAATATCCGAAAAGAAAAGTCTATCCAAAATGTCTCTTTCTGCACTACTTGGAAAACTTCAAGAGCATGAAATTGAACTTGGAAGGTTAGAACAAAATGAAAGTCAAGAAAAGAAGACCAAAAATATTGCTCTAAAGACCGAATCAAGAGAACAAATCAAGGACGACAATTCAGATGAAGATGAAAACATTATTTTTCTTGTTAAGAAATTTGGTAAGTTTCTTAAAAATGACAGAACTTTCAAAAAGGAAAGTTTTAGAAAAAAAATAGTTCTACTTTAAAAATCAAAACTTCACTTGCTTTAAATGCGGAAAACAAGGACATATCAAAGCGGATTGTCCAAACCTTATTAAGAAAAATGCCACCAAGAAGAAAGACTTCAAGAAGGCATACATAGCTTGGGAAGACAACGAAGTAAGTTCATCCTCAGAATCAGAAAATGAAGAATGCGCTAATGTTGCATTGATGGCATCACATCAATCAGATAACGAAGAAGAGATTAGTAACAAAGACTCCCTTCATCTTCATAAAACTAATAGTGAATTGATTCTAGAATATAATGAGGCTCAAAACGCCATCAAGGAACTACTTATTGAATGCAAAAATCTGTTCAAACTAGTGTCAACACAAAAGAAACAATTCTCAAGTCTTCAAGAAAAAGTTGACACTATGGAAAAGAATTCTGAGAAACTAAAACAGAATTTTGCATGCAATAAATGTGATTCCCTCTCCTTCAAAATTGTTCAATTAAATAGAGTAATTGAACGATACGAAAAAGGACAAATAGGCTTGGAAAATGTTTTAAATATGCAAAGATACTCATATGACAAAAGCGGTCTTGGGTACTCAAAATCTGATAAACCAAACTTGAATAAGACCATTTTTGTCAAAGCAAGTAATCAATCCAATCAAGAAAAGATTATAACTGTGAAAAAGGATCACCTTTATAAAGAGAAAATAATTCATAGAAAATTTCATACACATGCTTTTAAAAATAGATTTACTCCTACTTGCTCTTATTGTGGTCTCAAGGGTCACACCCCTAATACTTGTCATATTAGAAACATTAGTATTTCAAAAGGGCATTACGTGTGGATAGAGAAAGGTACTAACCATCAAGGACCCAAAGCACATTGGGTACCTAATAAAATTTTATTTTAATATTGCAGGTATATACAAAAAGTACCTCAAATATGTGGTACTTAGATAGTGGATGCTCTAAACACATGACGGGTGATATAACAAAATTTTCAGCATTGACTCTTGAATCTAAGGGATATGTGGTCTATGGAGACAACAACAAAGGAAAAATTTTAGGCATTGGAAAAGTTGGCACAGCCCCATCCCCCTCAATTGAAGACGTACTATATGTTGAAGGTCTAAAACACAATCTCATAAGCATTAGTCAGCTTTGCGATAAAGGATACAAGATAGCCTTCAACAAAGATGAATGTATCATCCAAAATGAAGCTACCAATGAAATACAACTTATCGGTAAACGTTCCAAAAACATCTTTATACTTAATCTTGACGATTTATCCTTAAAAATGAAATGTCTTTTGGTAAGCGACAATAATGATGCTTAGCTGTGGCTTAAGAGATTTACTCATATTCACATGGATCATTTAAACAAATTGGTCAAGCATGATCTTGTTGTAGGCTTACCAAAAATGAAATTTTTAAAGGATAAATTGTGTGACGCATGTCAAAAAGGTAAGCAAACAAAAAGTTCTTCCAAACCTAAAAATGTCATTTCAACCTCTAGACCACTACAATTGATACATATGGACTTGTTTGGTCCCTCAAGGACCAAAAGTCTTGGTGGAAACTCATATGGACTAGTTATTGTTGATGATTACTCAAGGTTCACTTGGACCTTATTTTTAGCAAGTAAAAACGAAGCTTTTAAGGCATTCAAAAACTATGCCAAGCTAGTCCAAAATGAACAATCTGCCAAAATTGTATCAATTAGAAGTGATCATGGAAGGGAATTTCAAAATACTTCATTTGAAGAATTTTGTGAAGAAAATGGCATTTTCCACAATTTTTCTGCACCAAGGACACCACAACAAAATGGGGTTGTTGAGAGAAAGAATAAATCATTGATAGAGCTCGCAAGAACTATGCTAAGCGACTCAAACCTACGAAAATATTTTTGGGCAGATGCTGTAAACACAGCATGCTATGTTTCCAACCGAGTAATCATTCGGCCAATTCTTAAGAAAACTCCGTATGAACTCTACAGAGGAAGAAAACCCAATATCTCTCTCTTCCACATTTTTGGATGTAAGTGTTTTGTGTTAAACAACGGTAAAGATAACCTTGGAAAATTTGATGAAAAAGCTGATGAAGGTATATTTATCGGTTACTCTTTATCTAGTAAAGCATTTAGAATTTTCAATAAAAGAACTTTATTAGTCGAAGAATCAATGCATGTAACTTTTGATGAAACTAACCCTATAAAAGAGGAAAATATTATTTCTTGTGATGATGATGTTTTTGAAAGCGATGATACAAACAAAGACCATCAAACTGACCAACCATGTCAAGAAAGTGAAGTCAACATTGAAAGACAAAATGATGATCTACCTAAAGAATGGAGAACCCATAGATATCATCCAATTGATAACATCATAGGTGATATCAATAAAGGAGTCACAACAAGATTAAAACTACAAGATGCTTGCTTAAACATGGCATTTGTTTCTCAAATCGAACCCTCCAAAATTGGTGAAGCACTTAAAGATGATCAAGAACTCAACCAATTTGAAAGAAGCCAAGTATGGGAACTTGTCCCTAATCCTGGAAATAAACACATCATTGGTACAAAATGGGTGTTTAAAAATAAACTTGATGAGAATGGCATAGTTGTCCGCAACCAAGCTAGATTGGTCGCTCAAGGATACAATCAAGAGAAAGGGATAGATTTTGACGAAACATTTGCTCCGGTAGCAAGATTAGAAGCCCAATACGCTTACTACTTGCGTATGCTTGTTCCATGCACTTTGAGTTATATCAAATGGATGTGAAGAGTGCATTTCTCAATGGATATATAAATGAAGAAGTCTATGTCAAACAACCACCTGGGTTTGAAGATTCCAAAAATCCCTCACATGTTTACAAATTAAAAAAGGCTCTTTATGGTCTAAAACAAGCTCCAAGAGCTTGGTATGATAGATTAAGCACCTTTTTATGTGAACGAGGATTTGAAAAAGGGAAATTCGATAAAACATTATTTGTCAAAAGAGATAATGGTCACACCTTATTGGTCCAAATCTACGTTGATGATATAATATTTAGATCAACCAACAATGACATATGTGAAGAATTCTCTTCTATAATGCAAGGAGAATTCGAAATGTCCATGATGGGAAAGTTGAACTATTTTCTTGGACTTCACATCAAACAACTTGAGCATGGGATCTTCATAAATCAAGCAAAATATTGCAAAGAATTACTCAAAAGATTCGAAATGGAAAACTGCAAAGAAAGTGCAACTCCAATGGGCTCCGGAACCTATGTTGATAAAGATGCATCAGGTAATTCAATCGACATATCTAAATATTGAGGTATGATTGGATCCTTATTGTATCTAACGGCCAGCCGACCAGATATTATGTTTAGTGTTTGTTTGTGTGCAAGATTTCAAGCAGATCCGAAAGAATCGCATCTTGTAGCCGTTAAAAGAATTATGAAATATTTAAAAGGAACGACAAATGTAGGCCTATGGTACCCCAAGGGTAGCATATGTAGCCTAGTTGGATATTCTGATTCAGATTATGCAGGATGCAAAATGGATCGTAAAAGCACAAGCGGCACTTGCCATATTTTAGGCAATGCACTAGTATCATGGTCTTGCAAAAAGCAAGCTTGTGTTGCACTTAGTACTGCTGAAGTTGAATACATAGCAGCAGGAAGTTGTTGTGCCCAGATTCTCTGGCTCAAACAGCAATTACATGACTATGGAGTTGATCTCGGATGCATTCCCCTAAGATGTGACAACACAAGTGCAATAAACATCTCAAAGAATCCAATCATGCACTCTCGAACTAAACACATCAATATATGTCATCACTTTCTACGCGATCATGTGATGAAAGGTAATGTTGAGGTAACATTTGTTGATACACACAATCAATTGGCTGATATCTTTACAAAACCTTTACCTAAGGACTCATTTTATAAGATCTGAAGAGAACTCGGAATTTTAAATAAAAACGATCTATGAAATTGCATGATACACATAATCTGTCATCTCTCTTAAATTTGTGCATTACATCTTAAAGTTGATAAAAATAAAATTCCTTGATGATTATTGGTTCTTGATATATGAAGTTGTGCATTGCATGATGAGATTTCCATAAAAATTTTAGTTTTTAAGCAAAAATTTGCATATGTAGTCGAATACAAATGTATGTCTTCGAACACATACTTTTCCAGAAATTCTTGTATTCGAATACAACTAATGTGTAGTCGAATACACGTTACCAGAACAATGTGTATTCGAATACAACTAGGTGTAGTCGAATACACATTCGCGTTTTTGCCTAGATATAAAAGTTGTTTCACATTTTAGGGTTATTTTACATTTGGTATTCGAATACACAGCTGTAGCTTCTCCTCTCCTCTCCCAAAATCTCGTCCATCCTCCTTTCACTCAGTTACCCATTCACCCAACCTTGCATACTACATCAATCCTTACTTCTTTCTTGGCATTTATCATCAGATTTCTCACATTTCTCTCAAACCCATTTTTCACCAAAACCTCCTTTCTCACCATGGATGCTCGCAAACGAGGACCAAGAACCAAGCATGCAGCAGTGGGTCCTTCAAGAAAACGAACAAGGAATCCTAAAATCATGGATTTATCCCGGCTTCTACACACACCGGAAGAAATTGATCGTTTTCGCACATTCTACTCTGACAAGCGACTTATCATTCCAAAAAATGGTACTTTAAACTCTTTCTCTGCCTTTAACTTTCCTGAGTTACTCAAGGCCCAACATGTTGAAGAGTTTATAGGTTACAAAGGTCCTGTCTATCCTGACTTAGTTAGGGTTTTTTATTGCAATCTCATCCAAGATGGAAAAATGCTGGTTTCTCGAGTTAAGGGTAAAACCATTCGGTTAAATACCAAAACTATAGGCGAAATTCTGAACATTCCCTTTAACGGTCAAAAGTTTTGTCCCAACAACTTGTGTGAATGGGCTGATATCTCTAAGTATGATGCATATGTTGCCCTATGTCGGTTTGACAGACACACAATGGAATAAAAGCGGCCTCAGGCTGGTTCCAAATATGCCCAGCAACGATATGGAGTGGGATATCTTACCGTTGATAATTGCCTTTTGCACTATTTCCTTAGCTACATTCTGGTTCAGAAGGCTGGAAATTACTCCCAAATTTCGGAATTTGAATTACAAATTATGAATTTCATATATGAAGGTTGTCAACTAAATTGGGCATATTTTGTGAAATCTGTCATGTTTGGATCCCGAGAGGCAATTGGCTTACCGTATGCAAAGGAAGTTTCCCGGATTTTAGAACACTTTGGGGTGGACTTCTCTGATGAAGTCATGTATAAACCCACAAAACAAAATATGTTGGATTTGGGCGTCCTGCCTAGCATGCAGATAGTATGGAATGAGCAACTTAACTCTTTTGTGCATAAAGGAGATTATGATCAACCATCTGATGCTGCTCCCGAAGACACTGCTGGACCCTCAAATGCTGTTGCCCAGGCTGATGAAGATGACGAGGATACAACCTCTGATGATGAATATATCTCCAATCAAATGCTCATGGCTCGCCTTGATTCTTTCCAAACCTTCTTTCAAACTCAATTCGATAATCTGACCACTTCTGTCAACACTCGCTTCCAGAACATTGAAACTACTATTGCTCGCAACCATGACGAGTTGTCTCAAGACATTAGTAGTTTATCTGACAAACTTGATCATTTTCACATTCCAACGGATTTTGATCGACACTAGGATTCTATTTGTAATATGTCGAAATACTACCTATTATGCCTTGTAGTTTGTCTCATGTCTTAATTTGTAGTTTGTCTTATGGTATGCTTTATGTACTAAGTTGAACTTTGCTTTCATTAAACCCGTGTTGACTATTTTGATGTACTTAATTGAACTTGCCCTCATCCTTCCTTATGTCATTCCTTTTTATTTACAATATGTACTACTTTTACCTATACTTGTGTATATTCTTGCATATGTATGTCTCTATATTTTTCCTTCTTTTTGATCATGTCGAAAGGGGGAGAAAATTTGGTATTGTTGTTGCCTTACACATCTTGTAGGTCCTCAAACAATTTGTTAATTAATCACATACAATGGGGAGTACGCATACATTACGGGGGAGCAATGATTCAATTTCCACAAATCTCTCCACAGCAACAACATTTTGTCATAATCAAAAAGAGGGAGAATGTAAACTACAAGTTTTTGATGATGACAAAGATCAACCATTATGGTCAAAGCAACAAGATCAAAAAGAAGATCAAAATATCTTCATTAATAAGCTTCAAGTCCATACATTAAATGTTAAAATGTAAAGGTATATGATACAAACCAATATTCCAATTACATGAGAACAAGTCATATTTACATATGCATTTAAAGTATTTTCAAAAGTCAAAACAACATTAACAAAGTCTTAAAAATCATATTTTTGACAAAATGCATAAGTGTATTCGAATACAGCATCTTGTATTCGAATACAAAGCAAGTCAGAAGCAAAAGTCTCAAAGTTGTATTCGACTACGACTATGTGTAGTCGAATACACTGCAAGTCAGTGGCCAAAATCCTTATATTTGTATTCGACTACAACCATCTATAGTCGAATACAAAGTAAGTTAGTGGCAAATTTTCACTAATCTGTATTCGACTACACACATTTGTATTCGAATACTGTTGGTTGTTATGACCTCGAAATAATCGGAATGTATTAGTTCTTTAAGAAATTAAATCAGAATTATACGCACAGCGGAAATAAATTGCGGCATACAAGATTAGCAATCGCAAGTAGATGGATAAGAGATTAACCAAGATGCATGCAAGTCAAATTATCAGTTTAAACAATATTACCTAACACAGAATATGTTTAACATGCATCTAATATTAATCACATATACAAATATTGCAAGATAGAAAATTAAAGGAGTTAAGGGTTAGAGAAGATTGCACCAAGAATTTATCCTGGTTCAGTTGTCAACGAGACAACCTACATCCAGTCCTGACAATCCAATCGGATTTCAGATTTTCTTCTCCAATAGAAAGAATCAATTACAGATTGTCCAGTTTCATCCCCGAAACCTATCTATCTTAATGATCTCTTTCCTATTGATCACCCTCTGATCCTTGTAGACACTCGGCAGTCTAACACAGAATCACAGTGCGACTCTTTCTTGTTGAGCTCTCTCACCCAAGAAAGTAGCCACCAGTTTCTAGCTGGCTTTCTATCAACCCTTTGATCCTTGTAGACACTCAGCAGTCTAACACAAAATCAAAGTACGACTCTTTCTTGATGAGACCTCTCACCCAAGAAAGTAGCCACCAGTTTCAAGCTGGATTTCTAGCTTTCGTTTCGTTTCAAAGTATTGTTACAGACAGATTAAAAGAAGTACAAAAAGAAGTCTTCAATCTTGTTCAAAGTGTCTTCTCACGAATCTGGATATTCAATGATTGTTCATGAGGACATTGTCTTTTCTCTCAAGAATACTTTTTCAGCTCTCAATGATTATGGATAGTCTTTTGATCTTGATCTGAAAAAGCAATATCTGATTGTTAACAAAGTGTATTGTGATCTGTTATTTGAAGTTATCTTGAGTTCTCAGAATTATGAAAGTAATGATCAAGGTTCTGTGAGAAAAAGATTGAAAAACAGTTTATATAGTTTCAGAAAAACAACTACTAAATCGATTTACCAATCGATTTATTAAAGTTATAAACATGTGTAATCGATTTGCCAATCGATTATCGCGAGTCTTGTTTTTCTTTAATCTTGAAACTATATAAGCTAATCGATTTACCAATCGATTTATTAAAGCACTTTTCAGAATAAATCGATTTACAAATACGCATAATCGATTTGGCCACAAACTGGGAATTCACTGTGATATCAAAACATTTGTTTCAATCGATTCCCCAATCGATTGTGTTTCAAAAAGTTTGTTTCAATCGATTTCCCAATCGATTGTGTTTAAGTCAGTGACTCAGTTATTTTGATGTTAGTCGATGTGCTAATCGATTTGTGTGTATTTGCCTGAAAAGTTCTTACCTGGCGTTTAGTTCAATCGATTTCCCAATCGATTGCAACCAAACTTAACTTGATTGAATTTTCACACAATAGATTGTCCAATCGATTGTGTTTGTCACAGGGAAAGTTATTTTGCAAATAGTACTTAAGCAATCGATTTGCCAATCGATTACCCTCAAAACTGGAGTGTCACTGTGACTTGTACAATCGATTTCCCAATCGATTAGTTTCAATCAATTTTCATTTTGTGATATGTACAATCGATTTGTCAATCGATTAACTTGTAAATCAGGTTGCCACTGACTTGTTCAATTTTCAATTCTAATTTAGTCAGTCGATTTCCCAATCGATTATACAATCACAAACATATACTTATCCTTACACCCTTGTTATGAAATCGATTTCCCAATCGATTTAATCAACTTTTGTTGATTTCTTGTGTTCCAAGCAATTTGTTCCAAGTGTGTAGGATTGGATTGTTGTTCCTGAAATCTTGCTCAATTGAAATGTTAGATTTATCATATGATGTATGAACATTGTATGTTTGTTAATTATGTCAAAACTAGGATTAAGAGGACTAAAGTCCAACAATCTCCCCCTTTTTGGCATAATTGGCAATTCATACAATTTTAACTTGAGCATTTCAAAACATAACATAAACAACATTTCATATCAGAGTATTATGAGTATTATTAAGTATCAGAGATTAGAGTATCATTAAGTATCAGAGCAAAATCATCAGATTGTAAAAACAATGCAACAACAAGCATATTATCAAGTTATAATTTTTCTCCCCCTTTGTCAGTTAAGTCAAAAAGGCAGAAAACAATTCCTCCCCCTATGTTAAACAACATAAGCATTGGGGTTGAAATCATATAACATTGTATGTCAGACCAATGACAATCAGAGCAATATATCAGATTAATTACTGAGCATAACAGTTGATTAAGATAACTGAATTCAGATTAAACAACATGTGTAGTGTATCAGATCAAACAAACAGATATGCAACAGAGCATATGACAACATAAGCAGATAACAATGACAATATATATATTATGATAACAATGATATATAACTTGCTATATATATATATATATATATATATATATATATATATCATATATATAAAATATATAATATCAAACAAACATAAAAACAGCAAAACACCAAGACATCACAAATAAAGAACTTAAACACCTAATCTCCTAAAGTGGGCTGGTCCTCACTATCATCTAGGGGAGAGGTAGAGACCGCTGTATTACCCTCAGCTGGTGTCTCCTCACCGTGAGTCGCAGACCGATCTAGGGGATCTGGTTGTGGTTCTTCAGTTGCTTGTCGACCAATATCTGCTATGTCTTCGAATGATAGCTTGAGGCCTAGGTGTGCTTGAATTGCAGCAACATCCTGAACAACTGACTTCAGGGATGTTTGGATAGATGTTAAAGTAGCTTCCATCCTTGCATTGGACTCTAGCAGTTTGGTATTGTGTGCCATCTGAGCTGCCATAAATTCCATCAATTTTGCAACATATGCAGGAGGCTCAGCTGCTGATTCAGAGGCTTGTGGAGGAGTTGGCTCAACATTTGGCATTGGCCTAATCCAAATGCCATTTACTTTCTTCAATTTCATCTGATTCACAATTGCTTCGCCGAAGATGAGGGTTGTCTTCGCAGATTCTTCATTCACAAATGACACCTTGAAGTGTTTAAGTATCTTTGTGATCAGCTGTGGATATGGCAACATAATTTTACTCTGCGAAGCTTCTAGCATGTGCCTTAGCACAATCCAGGTCCAACTCATCTTTAGCTCTTTAGATAATCCCCATAACAGTAGAATATCTAGCTTCTGAACCACCGCGTGATTTCCTGATCGAGGTACAAGCATCCTTGTGAGCGTATACATGAGCATTCGTTGTTGTACCTTCATCTGACCAATTGACAATGAGATGGTTTCAACAAAACCATCAACCATAATATCTTTCACTGCCGTGTGCCTATCCAGCGATGCTTCCCATCCTTCGTCAGCTGCATCCGCATCAGAACTGCCATCTAAAGATGTTCCGTGAAATGGCAATCCTGTCAATTCAGCAAAATCTTCAAAGGACATTGATAACCTTTTACCTTTAATCTGAGTCTTGAATCCCTTATCAGTAAGCTTGAAGTTTGCGTAAAATTCCCTTATCAGTTTTGGATAACTGTCCAGAGTAGATGAAAGAAAACCTTCAAGACCATGAAATCTCAAATGATCTTGGAATGTGAAGCCTTCTGTATCAAAGTAGGCAAAATCCAGAGTTCTGCCCTCATGGATTTTCCTTTTTAGAAATGCTGCTGGAATGGTGACTTCTGCATCCTTATCCTTAGGTGCAGGAGTTTTCTTAGGTGGGGGTGATGTAACAGGCTTCTTTTTCTTCTGAGAAATCTCTTTCATAGCATCAGCCAAAAGCTTCTCTGATGGTGGTTCCTTCCTTTTCTTAGATACCTCTTGATTAAGTGCAGGTTGCTTGCCCTTGTCCTTGGCCAGGATCTTATGCGTAGGAATTGGAATCCTTTTAGACACAGTAGGTGGAGGTGAAGGAGTTCCACTTGCTGAAGATGATGAAGGTGAAGGGGTATGGGCTTGGGTCTGTTTCACTCGAGCCATGTTTGTAGATTGAAGAAATTGAGTGAAGATAGAGTGTAGATTGAATTTAGATATCAGTTGCAGAGACAGAGCAAGGAGATGAAGTAGAGAAAAATAGAGAAATCTGGAGATAATCAATGAAGAAATCGATTTAGAACTGTTCCTATTTAAACCTTTGAACAAGTAAATCGATTGCTCAATCGACTATGTTACCGTTTCTGGAAATCCTCAATCGATTTGGTAATAATTACCTTCAACGGCTAGTGAGAAAAGATCACAACGGTAATATTTCAAATCGATGTCCAAATCGATGTCCAGAGTTACTTAATCGATTCCCAAATCGATTGTCTTAACGTTGAATACTGAACTAGTCGATTTCCCAATCGACGCTCGGGCACATTTCAGAACACATCTCTGAACTTTGAATCCTGGGCTAAAACAATCGATTCCCAAATCGATTCTTTAAACAAAAAAAGAACAAACTTGAAATCGATTACCCAATCGATTTAAACAAAAAAAACTTTCTGATTAAATGCCATTGACTCTTTTCCTGTGTCATCAATACAACTTGGTTGACCAATCTTTCTTCATTTAACTTCATTTAATGTTAAAGACAAGACTCTCAGACTTGTCTCCTTTCACGTGTCTTGAGCATCCACTTTCAAATACCAATCTTGCTTGGTGGATGTCAAACACACCTGCAAAAAATAATTAAGTTTTGGATCTAGGTACCCAATTCAAAGTGGGTCCTGGAGGGTCAGTTTCAAACACAGATTTCTTTGCTATCCAAACTTGCTTCCATCCTCTATTGGCTAATTTTTTAAATGTGCAATTTGATACAAAATGTCACTTTCTGCAACAGAAATGACATTTGCCATCAAAGGATGAATGTTTGTTTGGTTTAGTAAAGATGTCATACATACTTTTAGCAATAGCAGATTTTTGACCATGTTTGACATTTCTGGTTTGCATATAACCAATACCATATCTATATTTATTTCTTTTAACATGCATATTTGGTGTATATCCTAAACCAGATTTTTCATGAACATGTCTTTGATTGCTAAGTATGACATTCAGTTTATCTTTACTATTAGCAAATTTCAATAAATCAGATTTTAATGATGCAACAGTATTCTCAAGTTCAATGCATCTTGCAGATTTTTCATGTGAATCCTTTTTCAGTTGTTCACATAAATTTTCAATTTCTTTATGTTCATTTTTCATTTGTTCAAGCATTTTCTTTGTGCTCAACAACTGTTTTATTGAATTCACATAATCATCATGCAGTTCATTGAAAGCTTCTTGTAGCTCATCATATGTTGGATTAGATTGTGAACTAACCTCATTTTCTGATTCTGAATCGGTATTTGCCATGAGACACAAATTGACTTCTTCTTCATCCGAAGAGGCAGAGGATTGTTCGTTGTCACTCCATGCAATATATGCTCTTCTGGCTTTGTGAGCTGGCTCCTTGTCTTTAGTATTTGTAGTCCTATTTTTGTATTGCAACTTGTGACAGTCAGACTTGATATGACCAGTTTTACCACATTCATAGCATGTAATTGTCTTGTTGTCACTAGTCTTGGAGCTAGATGGCTTTCTGAATTTATTGTCTTTCTTCTACAGAAATTTCTTAAATTTCTTGACAAGTGACCCGATTTCAGTCTCTTCAGTTTCACTACTGGATTCATCTGAGCAGCTATCTGATTCAGTTTTCGATTGCTGGGCTTGAACCTTCAAAGATAATCCTTTCTTTTTCCGGCTTTCCATTTCTGATTCGTCCAGCCGATGTAGTTCCATTTCATGTTCCCTTAGTTTTCCAAACAATGTTGCAGTTGTCATCTTTGCTAGATCTTTAGATTCAGCTATGGCTGTTATTTTGGGCTGCCATTCTCTGGTTAGACACCTCATAATTTTTCCAATCTGCTGTTCGTTGTCCACTTGCTTTCCCAATGCGTGAAGATTGTTCACAATGTGTGTGAATCTGGTTTGCAGATCGCTGATGGATTCGTCCTTTTTCATGCTGAATAATTCGTATTCGTGCATAAGTGTATTTACGCGAGCTCTTTTCACATCTGTGGTTCCTTCATGTGTTTCTTGAAGAATGTCCCACATTTCTTTTGCTGACTTGCAGTTTGATACCCTAAAGAATTCTTCTGCACATAGAGCACATGTTATAATGTTCTTAGCCTTAGCATTATAACCTACCTTCTTTTTGTCGTCGTCAGACCAGTCGGCTCTAGGCTTGAGAATCATTGAGTCATTTGTTCATGCAATCTTGGGAATGTATGGACCGTTTTCAACAGCGTCAAGGATGTCTATGCCACTGGCTTCCAGGAATATCAGCATCCTGTGCTTCCAGTACATATAAGTTGTTCCATTGAATGCTGGAGGTCTTGCTAACGATGCGCCTTCTCCCATAAAATCGTTTGAGGCCATATTCCTTTTATGAGTGTTACCTCTCGAAAAGTTAGGAACTGAGGCCAATTGTTGGTTGTTATGACCTCGAAATAATCGGAATGTATTAGTTCTTTAAGAAATTAAATCAGAATTATACGCACAGCGGAAATAAATTGCGGCATACAAGATTAGCAATCGCAAGTAGATGGATAAGAGATTAACCAAGATGCATGCAAGTCAAATTATCAGTTTAAACAATATTACCTAACACAGAATATGTTTAACATGCATCTAATATTAATCACATATACAAATATTGCAAGATAGAAAATTAAAGGAGTTAAGGGTTAGAGAAGATTGCACCAAGAATTTATCCTGGTTCAGTTGTCAACGAGACAACCTACATCCAGTCCTGACAATCCAATCGGATTTCAGATTTTCTTCTCCAATAGAAAGAATCAATTACAGATTGTCTAGTTTCATCCCCGAAACCTATCTATCTTAATGATCTCTTTCCTATTGATCACCCTCTGATCCTTGTAGACACTCGGCAGTCTAACACAGAATCACAGTGCGACTCTTTCTTGTTGAGCTCTCTCACCCAAGAAAGTAGCCACCAGTTTCTAGCTGGCTTTCTATCAACCCTTTGATCCTTGTAGACACTCAGCAGTCTAACACAAAATCAAAGTACGACTCTTTCTTGATGAGACCTTTCACCCAAGAAAGTAACCACCAGTTTCAAGCTGGATTTCTAGCTTTCGTTTCGTTTCAAAGTATTGTTACAGACAGATTAAAAGAAGTACAAAAAGAAGTCTTCAATCTTGTTCAAAGTGTCTTCTCACGAATCTGGATATTCAATGATTGTTCATGAGGACATTGTCTTTTCTCTCAAGAATACTTTTCAAGCTCTCTCAATGATTATGGATAGTCTTTTGATCTTGATCTGAAAAAGCAATATCAGATTGTTAACAAAGTGTATTGTGATCTGTTATTTGAAGTTATCTTGAGTTCTCAGAATTATGAAAGTAATGATCAAGGTTCTGTGAGAAAAAGATTGAAAAAACAGTTTATATAGTTTCAGAAAAACAACTACTAAATCGATTTACCAATCGATTTATTAAAGTTATAAAACATGTGTAATCGATTTGCCAATCGATTATCGCGAGTCTTGTTTTTCTTTAATCTTGAAACTATATAAGCTAATCGATTTACCAATCGATTTATTAAAGCACTTTTCAGAATAAATCGATTTACAAATACGCATAATCGATTTGGCCACAAACTGGGAATTCAAAACATTTGTTTCAATCGATTCCCCAATCGATTGTGTTTCAAAAAGTTTGTTTCAATCGATTTCCCAATCGATTGTGTTTAAGTCAGTGACTCAGTTATTTTGATGTTAGTCGATGTGCTAATCGATTTGTGTGTATTTGCCTGAAAAGTTCTTACCTGGCGTTTAGTTCAATCGATTTCCCAATCGATTGCAACCAAACTTAACTTGATTGAATTTTCACACAATAGATTTGACAATCGATTAACCTGTAAATCAGGATGCCACTGACTTGTTCAATTTTCAATTCTAATTTAGTCAGTCGATTTCCCAATCGATTATACAATCACAAACATATACTTATCCTTACACCCTTGTTATGAAATCGATTTCCCAATTGATTTAATCAACTTTTGTTGATTTCTTGTGTTCCAAGCAATTTGTTCCAAGTGTGTAGGATTGGATTGTTGTTCCTGAAATCTTGCTCAATTGAAATGTTAGATTTATCATATGATGTATGAACATTGTATGTTTGTTAATTATGTCAAAACTAGGATTAAGAGGACTAAAGTCCAACAATCTCCCCCTTTTTGGCATAATTGGCAATTCATACAATTTTAACTTGAGCAAATCGAGGACCCAGAGACCCTTATAGAATTCTTCTCCAAAATTTATAACTGTGTTTCGAGTTCTGCATCAGGTTTCAAACACTAGCCATTGTCTTGTCCGAAAATACGGATTTCTGTCCATTTTGGTTGGGTGGTACGAAAATTGCCTGAAAAGTTCATATGAAATCGAGGACCTAGAGACCCTTATAGAATTCTTCTGTAAATTTATAATTGTTTTTTGGGCTCTATGACTGATTTTAAACACTAGCCATTGTCTGGTCCGAAAATACGGATTTCGGTCCATTTTTGTCGAGTGGTACGAAAATCACCTGAAAAGTCCAAACGAAATCGAGGACCGAGAGACCCTAACAAAAATCTTCTTCTACATTTATAATAGTGTTTCGGGTTCTGCATCAGATTTCAAACACTAGCCATCATCTAATCCTAATAATAGATTTCAGTCCTTTTTTTTGAAGGATAAGAAAATCGCCCGTAAAGTACAGATTAAATCGAGGACTTGGCGACTCTGATAGGATTTTTCATCTAAATTGAAAAATGTGTATCGGGTTCCACGTCAGATTTAAAAAACTAGCCATCGTCTTGTTCAAAAATACGGATTTCGGTCCATTTCAGTCGGTTAGTACGAAAATCGCACGAAAAGTACAGATGAAATCAAGGACCGAGGGACCCTTATAGCATTTTTCTTCTAAATTTATAACTGTGTTTCGTGTTCTGCATCAGATTTTAAACACTAACAATCGTTTTGTTCGAAAATATGGATTTTGGTCCATTTTAGTCTGGTAATACGAAAGTAGCCAGAAATGTCCAGATGAAATCTAGGACTGGGAGACCCTTATATCATTCTTCTCCAAAATTTATATCTATGTTTCGGGTTCTGCGTCAAATTTCAAACACAAGCCATAGTCTTTTTCGAAAATACGGATTTCGGTCCATTTTGTTTGGATCGTATGAAAATCGCCCGAAAAGTCCAGATGAAATCGAGGACCGAGATACCCTATAGCATTCTTCTCCTAAATATATAACAGTGTTTTGGATTCCATGTCAAATTTTAAACACTAGCCATTGTCTGGTCCGAAAGTACGAATTTCATTCCATTTTTGTCAGGTAATACGAAAATCTCCCGAAAAGACCAGGTGAAATCGAGGACCAGGAGACGCTTATAGAAGTCTTCTACTAAATTTATACTTGAGTTTTGGGATCCGCCTCAGATTTCAAACGCTAACAATTGTCTTGTTCGAAAATACTGATTTCGGTCCATTTTTGTCGGGAGGTACGAAAAATGCCCGAAAAGCCCAAATGAAATCGAGGACCCGGAGACCCTTATAGCATGCTTCTCCAAAATTTATTACTGGTTTTTAAATTCAGCGCCAGATTTCAAACACTTGCTATCGTCTGGTCCGAAAATATAGATTTCGGTCCTTTTTTGTCGAGGGGTAAGAAAATCGCCTGAAAAGACCAGATAAATCGAGGTCCAAGAGACCCTTATCGCATTCTTTTCCTAAATTTATAAATGTTTTCCGAGTTCCGTGTCGGATTTCAAACACTAGCCATTGTTTTGTTCAAAAATATGAATTTCGGTCCATTTAAGTCGGGTGGTACGAAAATCACCCAAAAATACCCTATGAATCAACGACCGGGAGACCCTTATATCAATTTTCTCCTAAAATATATAACAGTGTTTCGGATTCCGGGTCAGATTTCAAACACTAGCCATTGTCTGGTCCGAATATATAGATTTTAGTCCATTTTTGTCGAGGGGTACAAAAATCGCATGAAACGTCCAGATGAAATTGATGACCGAGAGACCCTTATAGCAATTCTTCTTCTAAATTTATAACTGTATTTCGGGTTCCATGTAAAATTTCAAACTCTAGCCATCGTCTGGTCCGAAAATACGAATTTCAGTCCATTTTTGTCGGGTGGAACGAAAATCGCCTGAATAGTCTAGATGAAATCGAGGACCCGGAGACCCTTATAAAATTATTCTCCTAAATATATAATAGTGTTTTGGGGAGATTAACGTACCACCCAACAAAAATGGACCGAAATTCGTATTTTCGAACAAGACAATGGATAGTGTTTGAAAACTGATGCGGAACCCGAAACACAATTATGAATTTAGGAGAAGAATGCTATTAGAGTCTCTTGGTCCTCGATTTAATCTGGACATTTCGGGTTATTTTCGTACCACCCAACTGAAATGGATTTAAATCAGTATTTTTGAACTAGACAATGGCTAGTGCTTGAAATCTGACGCAAAACCCGAAACACTGTTATATATTTAGGAGAAGAATGCTATAAGGGTCTCTCGATCCTCGATTTCATCTGGACTTTTCGGCAATTTTCGTACCACTCGACAAAAATGGACCAAAATCTGTATTTTCAAACCAGACGATGGCTAGTGTTTAAAATCTCAAGCGGAACCTGAAACACTGTTATATATTTAGGAGAGGAATGTGAAAAGGGTCTCTCGGTTCTCGATTTCATCTGGACTTTTCATGCGATTTTTGTACGACCCTCTACATAAATGGACCAAAATCTGTATTTTCGGACCAGACGATGGCTAGTGTTTGAAATCTGATATGGAACTTGAAACACTGTTATATATTTTGGAGAATTTGGGCAATTTTTGTACCACCCGACAAAAACGGATCAAAATCCGTATTTTCGAACAAGATGATCGATAGTGTTTGAAATCTGACGCGGAAAATGAAATACAGTTATAAATTTAGGAGAAGAATGCTATAAGAGTCTCATGGTCCTCGATTTCATCTGGATATTTTGGGCGATTTTTGTACCACCTGACTCAAATGGATCGAAATCCGTTTTTCAAACAAGATGATGTCTAGTGTTTGAAATCTGACTCGAAAACCGAAACACTATTATAAATTAAGAAGAAGAATAGTATAAGGGACTCTCGATCCTCGATTTCATCTTAACTTTTCGGGCGATTTTCGAATCACCCGACAAAAATGAACTGAAATCCGTTTTTTCGAACCAAACTATGGTAAGTATTTTAAATCTAATGCGGAATTTGAAATACTATTATAAATTTAGGAGAAGAATGCAATAAGGGTTTCCTGGTCCTCAATTTCATTTGGACTTTTCGGGCGTTTTTCGTACCACCCGAAAAAAATGGACCGAAATGTGTATTTTCGGACTAGACGATAGCTTGTTTTAGAAATGTGACGCGGAACCCAAAACACAGTTATAAATTTCGGAGAAGAATGCAATAAGAGTCTCCTGGTCCTCGATTTCATCTAGACATTTCGGGAGATTTTCGTACCACCAGACTAAAATGGACCGATATCCGTATTTTCGAACAAGATGATGGCTAGTATTTAAAATCTGACGGGGACCTCGAAACACAGTTATAAATTTAAAAGAAGAATGCTATAAGGGACTCTTAATCCTCGATTTCATATGGACTTTTGGGGAGATTTTCCTACCACCTGACAAAAATAGACCGAAATACATATTTTCGAACAAGACAATGGATAATGTTTGAAATCTGACGCGGATCACGAAACACAATTATAAATTTAGGAGAAGAATGATATAAGAGACTCCTGGTCCTCGATTTCATCTGGACATTTCAGGCGATTTTCGTACCACCAAACTAAAATTAACGAAAATCCGTATTTTCGAACAAGACGATGGCTAATGTTTAAAATCTGACGCGGAAACCGAAATACAGTCATAAATTTAGAAGAAGAATGCTATAAATGTCTCTCGGTCATCGATTTCCTCTAGATTTTTTGGGGGATTTTCATACCCTTTGACAAAAATTGACCAAAATCTGTATTTTCGGAATAGACAATTACAAGTGTTTGAAATCTGATGCGGAATTCAAAACACAGTTATATATTAAGGAGAAGAATGATATAAGGGTCGCTCAGTCCTCCATTTCATATGGATTTTTCGGGCTATTTTCGTACCACACGACAAAAATGGACCGAAATCCGTATTTTGGAACAAGACGATGTCTAGTGTTTGAAATATTTACGAGAAGAATTCTGTAAGGGTCTCTTGGTCCTCGATTTCATCTGGACTTTTTGGGCGATTTTCATACTACCCGACAAAAATGGACCAATACACGTATTTTCGAAAAAAGATAATGGCTAGTGATTGAAATCTGATGTGGAACCCGAAACTCATTTATAAATTTTGAAGAAGAATGCTATAAGGGTCTCTCGGTCCTCGATTTCATATGGACTTTTCGGGCGATTTTCGTACCACACGACAAAAATGGACCGAAATCCGTATTTTCGAACAAGATGATGGATAGTGTTTGAAATCTGGCGCGGAAATTGAAACATAGTTATAAATTTAGGAGAAGAATGCGATAAGAGTCTCCTGGTCCTCAATTTCATCTAGACATTTCGGGAGATTTTCGTGCCACCCAACTAAATTGGACCGGTATCCTAATTTTTGAATAAGATGATGGCTAGTGTTTCAAATCTGACACGGAACCCAAAACATAGTTATAAATTTAGAAAAAGAATGCTATAAGGTTCTCTCGGTCCTCGATTTCATATAGACTTTTCAGGCGAGTTTCGTACCCCTCGACGAAAATTGACCAAAATATGTATTTTCGGATTAGACGATTGCTAGTGTTTGAAATCTGATGCGGATTTCGAAACGCAGTGATATATTAAGGGGAAGAATGCTATAAGGGTTTCCCGGTCCTCGATTTCATTTGGACTTTTGGATCGATTTTCGTAATACCTGACCAAAATGGACCGAAATCTGTATTTTCGGACCAAAAGAGGAGAATGTTTGAAATTTGACCCGGAACCTGAAATAATGTTATAAATTTAGGAGAAAAATGCTATAAGGGTTTTTCGGTCCTCAATTTCATATAGACTTTTCGGGCGATTTTCGTACCACCCGACAAAAATGGAAAGAAAACTGTATTTTTGAACAAGACGATGGCTAGTGTTTGAAATCTGACATTGTGAAGATATTATCAGGACTTTTGTATCAAAACTAGTGGTATTATATGGAATCTGAAACACATTTATAAATTTAGGAGAAGAATACTATAAGGGTCTCCCAGTCCTCGATTTCATCTAGACTTTTCGTTCGATTTTCATACCACTAGACTAAAATGGATTGAAATCCGTCGATTTCATCTGAAATATTGTATTAAATTTAGAAGAAGAATGCTATAAGGGTCTCTCAGTCGTCGTTTTCATATGGACTTTTCAGGGGATTTTCGTACCCCTCGACAAAAATGGACCAAAATCTATATTTTCGGACCAGACGATGGCTAGGGTATGAAATATGACCCGAAATCCAAAATGTTGTTATATATTTTGGAGAAGAATGCTATAAGGGTCTCCCGGTCCTCGATTTCATCTGGTATTTCTGGCTGATTTTTGTACCACTCAACTAAAATGGACTAAAATTCGTATTTTTGAACAAAACAATGGCTAGTGTTTGAAATCCGACACGAAACTCGGAACACAATTATAAATTTAGGACAAGAATGCTATAAGGGTTTCTCGGTCCTCGATTTCATCTGGACTTTTCAAGCGATTTTCTTACCCCCTTAACAAAAAAGGACCGAAATCTATATATTCAAACAAGACGATGGCAAGTGTTTGAAATCTAGCGCGGACCCTAAAAACCCATTAATAAATTTTGGAGAAAAATGCTATCACGGTCTCCCAGTCCTCAATTTCATCTGGACTTTTCGGGTGATTTCCGTACCACCCGACAAAAAATGAACCGAAATCCGTATTTTCGAACAAGCTGATTGCTAGTGTTTGAAATCTGACGCGGAACCCGAAACTCAGTTATAAATTTAGGAGAAGAATGTTATAAGGGTCTCCCAATCCTCGATTTCATCTTGGCTTTCCGAGCAATTTTCGTACCACCCAACAAACATGTTCCGAAATCCTTATTTTCGAACAAGACTATGGCTAGTGTCTGAAATCTGACGCGACACCTGAAAAATAGTTATAAATTTAGAAGAAGAATGCTATAAGGGTCTCCCTATCCTCGATTTCATCTGGACTTTTTGGGAGATTTTCGTACCACCCAACAAAAATGGACCGAAATTCGTATTTTTAGACCAGATGATGGCTAATGTTTAAAATCAGGCGGGGGCCCGAAAAACAGTTATAAATTTAGGAGAAGAATGCTATAAGGGTCTCCTGGTCCTCAATTTCATCTGGTCTTTTCAGGCGATTTTCGTACCACCCGACAAAAATGGACTGAAATTCGTATTTTTAGACCAGACGATGGCTAGTGTTTGAAATCTGGCGCGAAACCCGAAATAACAGTTATAAGTTTTGGAGAAGAATGCTATAAGGGCATCTCGGTCCTCGATTTCATCTAGACTTTTCGAGCAATTTTCGTACCCCACGACCAAATTGGACTAAAATCTGTATTTTCAGACCAGACTTTGGCTAGTGATTGAAATCTAACCTGGAACTCAAAACACAATTATAAATTTTGGAAAAGAACGCTACAAGGGACTCCCAGTCCTAGATTTCATCTGGACTTTTCGGTCGACTTTTGTACCACCCGACTAAAATGGACCAAAATCCGTATTTTCGAACAAGACGATTGTTAGTGTTTCAAATCTGACGCGGAACTCGAAACACAGTTGTAAATTTAGAAGAAGAATGCTATAAGTGTCTCTTGGTCCTCGATTTCATATGGACTTGTCGTGCGATTTTCGTACTACCCGACTAAAATGGACCGAAATCCATATGTTTGAACAAGACAATGGCTAATTTTTGAAATCTGACGTGGAACCCGAATCACAGTTACGAATTTAGAATAAGAATCCTATCAGGGTCTCCAAGTCCTTGATTTCATCTGAACTTTTTGGGCGATTTTCTTACCCCTCGAAAAAAATGGACTTAAATCTATTATTCTGGGCCAGATGATGGCTAGTGTTTGAAATCTGATGCAGAATCCGAAATACTCGTATAAATATAGGAGAAGAATGTTGTAAAGGTCTTCCGGTCCTCAATTTCATCTGGATTTTTCAGAGAATTTTTGTACCACCCGACAAAAATGGACCAAAATCCATATTTTCGGACCAAACGATGGCTGGTGTTTGAAATATGACGTGGAACCCGAAGCACGATTATAAATTTTGGAGAAGAATGCTACTAGGGTTTCCCGGTCCTAAATTTTGAGCGATTTTTGTACCACAAGACTGAAATGGACCGAAATTCGTATTTTCGAACAAAACGATGGTTAGTGTTTGAAATTTGGCACGGAACCCGTAACATAGTTATAAATTTTGGAGAGGAATGATATAAGGGTCTCCCGGACTTCGATTTCATCTGGGCTTTTCGGGCGATTTTCATACCACCAAACTAAAATGGACGGAAATTCGTATTTTCGAACAAGACTATGGCTAGTGTCTAAAATCTGACGCAGCACTTGAAAAACAGTTATAAATTTAGGAGATTTCATCTGGACTTTTTGGGAGATTTTCGTACCACCCAACAAAAATGGACCGAAATTCGTATTTTTGGACCAGACGATGGGTAATGTTTAAAAACTCGGGCGCGAGGCCCCGAAAAATAGTTATAAATTTTGGAGAAGAATGCTATAAGGGTCTCCTGGTCCTCGATTTCATTTGGTATTTTCAGGCTATTTTCGTACCACACGACTTAAATGGATCGAAATTCGTATTTTCGAACAAAACGATGGTTAGTGTTTGAAATATGTCGTGCAACCTAAAACACTATTATAAATTTTGTGAAGAATGCT
>PGWS01037828.1:0-53040 GCA_002896235.1 Cicer reticulatum | reverse complement strand
ATCGGGTTGCGCGTCAAAATTCAAACACTAGCCATCGTCTGGTCCGAAAATACATATTTTGGCATATTTTTGTCAATGGGTACGAAAATCGACCGAAAAGACCACATGAAATCAAGGACCGTGAGACCCTTATAGCATTCTTCTCCAAAATTTAAAATCGTGTTTCGATTTCTGCGTCAGAATTCAAACACTAGCCATCTTCTTGTTCGAAAATATGGATTTCTGTCCACTTTAGTCGGTGGTATGAAAATTGCCCGAAAAGTCTAGATGAAATCGAGGACGGGGTGACCCTTATAGCATTCTTCTCCAAAATTTATAACTGTGTTTCGGGTTCCGCGTTAGATTTCCAACACTAGCCCTCGTCTGGTTTGAAAATACAGATATCAATCCTTTTTTTGTCAAGGGTTACAAAAATTGCCCGAAAAGGCCAGATGAAATCGAGGACCGAGAGACCCTTATAACATTCTTCTCCAAAATTTATAACTTTGTTTCGAGTTCCATGTCAGATTAAAGTACTAACAAACGTTTTGTTCGAAAATACAGATTTTGGTTCATTTTAGTAGGGTGGTACGAAAATCGTCCAAAAAGTCCAGATCAAATCGAGTACCGGAATACTTTTATAGCATTCTTCTCCAGAATTTATAATTGGATTTCAGGTTCCACGATAGATTTCAAATACTAACCATCGTTTTGTTTGAAAATACGAATTTCGGTCCATTTTAGTCGTGTGGTACGAAAATCGCCCAAAAAGACCAAATGATATCGAGGACTAGAAGACCCTTATAGCATTCTTCCTCAAAATTTATAACTGTTTTTTGGGCTCCATGCTCAATTTTAAACACTAGCCATTGTCTAGTCCGAAAATACGAATTTCGGTCCATTTTATTTGGGTGGTACGAAAATCGCCCAAAAAGTCCCGATGAAATCGAGGATAGGGAGACCCTTATAGCATTCTTCTTCTAAATTTATAGTTGTGTTTCAGGTGCCACGTCAGATTTCAAACACTAGCCATAGTCTTGTTCGAAAATATGAATTTCAGTCCAATTTAGTTAAGTGGTATGAAAATCACCTAACAAGTCCAAATGAAATCGACAAACGGGAGACCCTTATAGCATTCTTATTCAAACACTAACCATCATTTTGTTCGAAAATACAAATATCGGTCCATTTTAGTCAGGTGGTACGAAAATCGCTCGAAAAGTCCAGCTGAAATCTAGGACCGAGAAATCGTTATAGCATTCTTCTTCTAAATTTACAACCTTGTTTCGGGTTCTGCGTTAGATTTCAAACAAGCCATTTTGTTCAAAAATACGAATTTTAGTCATGTGGGAGGTACGGAAAATCGCCGAAAGTCAAAAATTGGACCAGGAGACCCGTATATCATTTCTTCTCCAATATTAAAGTGTTTCAGGTTTTGCGTCAGATTTCAAACACTAGCCATAGTCTTTTTTGTGAAAATACGGATTTTGGTCCATTTTTGTCTTATGGTAAGAAAATCCCCCAAAAAGTTCAGATGAAATCGAGGACCGGGTGACCTTGTCAACATTCTTCTCCTAAATTTAAAAAAGTGTTTCAGATTCCACATAAGATTTAAAACATTAGCCATCATCTGGTCTGAATATACATTTCGTTCCATTTTTTTTTTAAGCGGTAAGAAAATCGCCCCAAAAAGTCCAGATGAAATCGAGGACTTGGAGACCCTGTTAGGATTCTTCTTCTAAATTTATAATTGTGTTTCCAGTTTCACGTCAGATTTTCAAAATCTAGCCATTGCTTGTTCAAAAATACCGATTTCGGTCCATTTTAGTCGGGTAGTACGAAAATCGCACTAAAAGTCCACATGAAATCGAGGACCGAGAGACCCTTATAACATTCTTCTTCTAAAGTTAAAACTATGTTTTTGGATCCGCATCATATTTCAAACACAAACAATCGTCTAGTTCAAAAATACGGATTTTTGGTCCATTTTAGTCGGGTGGTACAAAATTCGCCCGAAAATTCCCGATGAAATCTACGACTTGGAGACCCTTATAGCATTCTTCTCCAAAATTTATAACTGTGTTCCGAGTTCCGCGCTAGATTTCAAACACTAGCCAAAGTCTAGTCTAAAAATATAGATTTCGGTCCTTTTTTGTCGAGGGGTAAGAAAATCGCCTTCAAAGTCCAGATGAAATCGAGGACCGAGAGACTCTTTTTAGCATTCTTCTCCTAAATTTATAACTGTGTTCCGAGTTCCGTGTCGGATTTCAAACACTAGCAATTACTTGGGCTATATTCAAGAACATGTTTCTAATTAAGTATTTCCCTGAAGATATCCGTAATAGAAAGGAGATGGAATTTGTTAAATTGGAACAAGGGAATATGTCAGTAGCGGAGTATGCTGCTAAGTTCGAGGAATTATCCAGGTACTATCCACTCTATGTTGGAGAGGCAGGAGAAAATTCTAAGTGCATCAAGTTTGAAATGGGACTCTGGTCAGAGATCAAGAAATAGGTTGGAATGCAAAAGAGCCGTGAGTTTCCTACCCTAGTGAATAAGAGAAGGATTTATGATGAGGATAGTCGTGCTGAAAAAGGCACATTACCGAAACACTGGAACCATGAAGGACAAGAGGCCTATGCATCATAATAGAGGAAAACCTTACTCTTTTCCTCCTAGTAAATCTGTAAGTCGTCTGAATTATCAACAATACAGTTTTTCAGCTGGAAAAGGAGCTAGTAGTGGTAACGGAAAAAGAAATGGAAATAGTTATAGTTATGGGAGTGGTAGAGGAAACCCCAATGGACGAGGAGTTAGTAACGGAAATAGTAACAACAGGAGTCAAGTCTCGAGCAACAACAATGGTAATAATGGTGATCCAGCTACTCCTATCTGATGTCACAGGTGTGGTAAGCAGGGTCACATGGAATACGAATGTAGAGATGTTGGAATTACTTGTTTTAATTGTCAACAACAAGGCCACATTAGCACCACATGCCACTACCCAAGGAAGACTCCACAACCTGGAAACCAGAGTTCCCAAGCCAGCCGACCTAAATCCAATGGAAGAGTCTTTGCCCTCAGTGGTGTAGGAGCGTATGAGAAAGACAACTTGATCCAAGGTACATGTCTCATAAGTGATACTCCTTTATTTATGCTATTTGATTGTGGTGCCACTCATTCCTTTGTGTCTCTTGACTGTTTAGACGTTTAAGACTATATGTATCTCATTTGTAGTATGATTTGATTGTGAATACCCCAACTAGTGATTATGTTGATACCTCTAGTGTTTGTCTTGACATTTCTATCCATGTGTGTGGAAGGGACTTCCGAGTTAACTTAGTGTGTTTACCTTTGCGTCTGGTTGATGTGATTCTTGGTATGGATTGGCTATCTGCCAACCGTGTCCGTGTAGATTTTTTTAGTAAAACCATTGAATTCATGGAGTTAGAAGAGAGGGATAAGCCTAGCAATATATCCGCCAACCAAGTGAAGGCACTCTTGAAAGAAGATGCCCAGTTATACATGATCCTAGCCTGATTGGAATTTGAATAAAAAGTGGTAATACAAGATGTTCCTATTGTGTGTGAATTCCCTGAAGTATTCCCTGAAGATGTCACTAGTTTACCACCAGAGCGTGAGATTGAGTTTAGCATTGACCTTGTACCAAGTACTGGACCCATATCCATGGCATCGTATAAGATGTCTCCCTTTGAATTGTTTGAGCTTAAGAAGTAATTGGAAGAGCTTTTAGATAAACAATTTATAAGGCCTAGTGTGTCACCATTGGGTGCACCTGTGTTGTTGGTTAAGAAGAAGGATGGCTCTATGAGGTTATGTGTGGATTACCGCCAACTTAATAAAGTGACAATCAAGAATAAGTATTCGCTACCCAGGATAGATAACCTTATGGGCCAATTGAGAGGATTTTGTGTGTTTACTAAGATCGACTTGAGATCATGTTATCATCTGATCCGAGTGGAGTCTTCTGATATCCCTAAAACTGCCTTTAGAACCCGTTATGGCGATTAGGAGTATTTGGTTATGCCTTTTGGTGTCACTAATGCACCAGTAGTATTTATGGATTACATGAACCGGATCTTTCACCCTTACCTAGACTCATTTGTGGTTGTGTTTATAGATGATATCTTGGTGTACTCTAAGACTAAGGAAGAGCATGGCGAACATTTAAGGATAGTTTTTGCAAACACTTAAGGAGAAACAATTATTTACCAAGTTGTCTAAGTGTGAATTTTGGTTAGAGGAAGTAAGTTTCCTAGGACATGTAATTTCAAAATGTGGAATAGCCGTTGATCCTGCCAAGGTGGAGAGTGTATTAGAATGGAAATCACCTAAGTCAGTGATTGAGATTAGAAGTTTCCTAGGATTGGCTGGTTATTATCGTAGGTTCATAGAAGGATTTTCCAAGTTGGCCTTACCTTTAACTAAGTTGACCCGACAAGGGGAATTGTTCGTGTGGGATACCCATTGTGAGAATAGTTTCCAAGAGCTTAAGAAACGATTGAGCTCTGCACCGATCTTAGTATTACCTAACCTGAGAGAACCCTTCGTAGTATATTGTGATGTGTATGGTTCAGGATTAGATGGAGTACTTATGCAACATAGGAAGGTGGTAGCATATGCTTCTAGGAAACTGAAGATTCATGAGAGGAACTACCCTACCCATGACCTAGAACTAGCAACAGTTGTCTTTGTACTTAGGATGTGGAGACATTATTTATATGGATCTAGATTTGAGGTTTTTAGTGACCATAAGAGCCTTAAGTATCTTTTTTACCATAAGGAGTTGAACATGAGACAACGTAGGTGGATGGAATTTCTTAAAGATTTTGATTTTGAGCTTAACTATCATCCTGGAAAGGCCAATGTAGTGGTTAAGCATAGTGAGTTGTTGGAACATTTTAGAGACCTTAGTTTAGTTTGTGAAGTGACACTAGAAAGTATTAAATTGGGAATGTTGAAGGTAAAGAGTGGACTATTGGAAGAGATTGAAAAGAATCACAAATTGGATTTATACCTTTTAGATAAGTTACATTCGATTGACCAAGGGAGAGAACCTGATTTTTAAAATAGGTGTGGATGGAATTTTGAGATTTAAGGAGAGAATTTGTGCCCCCGATGTAGAGGAGTTAAGAAAGATGATCTTAGAGGAAGGACATAGGAGTTGTCTAAGTATTCACCCTGGAGCCACAAAGATGTATAAAGACCTCAAGAAGATATTTTGGTGGCCTAAAATGAAAAAAGATGTTGCTGAGTTTGTGTATGCTTGTTTGATCTATCAACAGTCTAAGGTAGAACACCAAAAACCTTCAGGTTTGATGCAACATTTGAGTATTCCTGAGTGGGATAGCATCTTTATGGACTTTGTTGTAGGCTTACCTTGAACTCCGAAAAGGTACAATAGTATTTGGGTTATTGTGGATAGATTAACTAAATCTGCTCACTTTATTCCGATAAACATAACTTATTCTATGGAAAGGTTAGCTGAAATATACATAAAGGAAATTGTGAAGTTGCATGGAATCCCATCAAGTGTAGTCTCAGACAGAGACCCTAGGTTTACCTCTAAGTTTTTGCAAGGGTTACATAGCGCTTTAGGTACGAACCTTAGGATGAGTTCAGCCTACCACCCACAAACAGATGGTCAGACTGAGCGAACCAATCAATCCCTAGAAGAGTTGTTGAGAGCTTGTGTGTTGGAACAAAATGGAAGTCGGGGATAGCTTTTTGCCACTTATAGAGTTTACCTATAACAATAGTTTCCACTCTAACATTGAAATGACCCATTTTGAGGTGTTGTATGGAAGAAGGTGTAGGACCCCTCTGTGTTGGTTTGAGACGAGTGATAACCTTGTGTTAGGACATGCGATTGTTCAACAAACTACTGGTAAAGTAAAAATAATTCAGGAAAAGATGAGAGCATCTCAGAGTAGGCAAAAGATACCATGATAAAAGAAGCAAAAACCTCGAATTTCAAGAAAGTGATCATGTATTTCTGAGAGTTACTCCAACAATTGGGGTTGGTCGGGCATTAAAAATGCAAAAGCTTACTCCTCGATTTATAGGACCTTACCAGATTCTTAAACGTGACGGTAATGTGGCATATCAGATCGCGTTTACCTCCTTCTCTTTCTAATCTTCATAGTGTCTTTCACGTGTCTCAACTTTGCAATTACATTTTCGATCCCTCACACGTGATTGAGTCAAACAAGGTCCAAATAAAAGAGAATCTAACTTTTGAGACCTTACCGCTACGGATTGAGGACCAAAAGACCAAAGAATTAAGGGGTAAGACGATTTCATTGGTTAAGGTTGTCTGGGGAGGTGCTACGTGGGAAGTCCAAAGCCAGATGCGCGATTCTTATCCAGAACAGTTTCTGTCAGGTAAATTTAGAGGACGAAATTTTCTTCAACAGGGGGAGAAATATAACACCCCAATTTCTCATTACCTTATTTCAGTAGTATAATGATACACTACTATTATTATATGAGTGTTAATATGTGTTCTAATTTCTTTAGGTGTGTCTGTGTGTTTGCCTTAGTAATTGATTTAAAGTATTACTATTAACTATATTTAACCTACAAAAATAAATAAAATAATATATATATATATATATATATATATATGTATATTCTATATATATATATATAATAATAAATAATACAATGAGTGAATTTGTGTTGTTACACTAGTTGTTACCTTTAGCTCTAATAGAATGGGATATAATATAATAATAATAATAATAATAATAATAATAATAATAATAATAATAATAACCTAAGCTAATACTAGGTATATATATAGAGGAGCGCTAGTTCTCACATTAGGAAGCAGAGATTAGCACGGAGCCGCCTTTCATCATCACCAAAACCATAAGGTATTCTTCCTCTCTCTGTACCTTGATCGAAACATGTAGTAGTAAAAGGAAGATTTTTTTAGTGCTAATATGAGTATTCCCTTTTAATTATAATAACAATTTCCTTCCATTTGAACTATATTCCTGAAGCAATGTTTTCACAAATTTAGCGGCGATAGCAAACATCATTTGGATTTTTGTAATATTTTATCAGGTATTCAAGCCTAATGCATTGTTAAATAATTCCTTAAACAATGAGTTACCGTTCTTTCCATATTTTATTTGATAATTTAGGTTCGTAATTAAAATAAGATACTAACTATATTTTATTTATTTGTTATATTATGTTTGAATACCAATTATTTATAGAAATAGGAGAAATGCATCGGTACTATTTATTTTCCTCTATAAAGTGAGTATATTTTATGTACCTATTCAGATTTTTCTATAGTACTTTGAAATTAAGTTTGAATTATAAAATTGGGCATGTGTCGTTTTTATTTTAATTATTTTGTAATGATAAAGTTGCTAATTATATTGCACAAAATGGTCCAAATACCAATTAATTCTTGCTGATTTCTGAAACAAAGAACTTGCACATATCACTTCATTTTAATGTAACAAATTTATTTTTTTACATGTTTACTTTGTTATTTCATAGTTCATGTTATTTGTATTCCTTAATACTATTTACAATATTATTATTAGCATACTTATTTTAGCATACTACATTGAGTTTAAATAAATAAAGTTAAATTAATGTTTGGATCAAATAATATGAGCTCTTGTTGAATACAACTTCTCTAGACATTCCTCTATTGTTTTATCTATAAATTCCCTTTTAGATAAACATGTGCAATTGTATTCTCTATCTTATATATATATGTATATATAAATAAATAAATAATCTCAATTTGTTTAACATCCAAAGACTTGAGTTATTCTAATTATAATTTAAAATTGTTATAGTGTTCATTGCATCGTAAATTTTTAAGATAACATATACTGCATTTAAATAAAGGTGTCTACAATTTAAAATTTATATATTAAAGAATCTAATTCTATTCGTGTAGCCAATAGCTTTGTTACTTTTCTTTCAATACATACCATATATTGTTAGAATATTGTAATATCAAAATCATACATACACTATATTTATTTAGTAATATATAATTACGTTATTATTCATTTATTTTAAATAACATGTCTATTTATATTAATATAAGCATAAGCATGTAAAGTATTATATATATATATTTCTGGGTTGTAGTACAAATAGTCATTAATTAATTTATTTATTTATTATTTATTTATTCATTTACTAATTTTATTTATTTATTATTTATTTTTATTTTATTATTTATTTACTTATTTATTTATTTCTTTATTTATTCATTTATTTATAGTAAGTAATTTATTTGAATTTGGTGGTTGTGTGGCTATAATTCCCTCGCGGACTATTAGAGACGACGACCAACAAAGAAACGACCCGTTAGCATATCAGATTAATTGGACGAAATCTTCAGTCGAGGTAAGGGGTGAGATGAGGTTCGATTTTATGAGTATAAAATAACGTGAGATGAACGGGAATGCTGAAATTCTCAGATGTTCATTCGGGCTTACTACATACAGTTGAGCCCTATTGAGTTATAATAATTAATTAATAAAATGTGAATGGTAATAGTGAGGACTAAAATATAATTTAGCAACCTATAGAATTGCCGTGAATTTATTTATATCAAGATTGCATGCCGTCTGATTTTATGAATACTATGTTGATTGTTACTGTGTGAATGAGATGTACTAGAGTGTTCTTGCTACTTGAATGAAATTGTGATATTACTTGAATGTGCAAGTTGTTTGATCTTTTATTTTGTTATTGATAAGACTGGATGATGCATTGTGAGTAGTGCAAACCAAAATATTGGATTATATTGTGATTGACTGATATACATATATAATGATGAATGTGGTGAAGTCAAACTGAAATTTATTGGGTTGTGATTTTGGAGTTAGACCTATTTTTTCATCATATAGGGAGGGTTTGACAAACCTAGTGATTCAGGGAAGTACAACTGAATGAGCCTGATCATGGAGGGCTACAGTCGAACTGTAAGGTAAGACTGAAAGACCTTGGGGTACCTCTAGTGGGGAATTCCTAAGTGGATTAGTGGGTTATTCCCTAAGGTCGGGAGCTACCGTGCAACACAAGATTACCACGACCGTCGCGTATATGTGTCTCGGGTTGAGTTGAGGGGATCTATGAGGACTTGGCCATTCATGAATTGTCCGTCCGCTCTTGTAGTGGCATAGTATCAGGCCTCCTAGCCAAGTACTTCAGAGTAGAATGGTACCAAATGATGAAGTATAGAGTATAGGACATGCATAGCATTTCATCCTTGTGATTGTCTTATTGTGAATGAATTCGATGAATCGTTGATATTATACACTTGACTGCTTTTGAGGTTGTCATAATTTGATTGCTTGCGTGTTCTCCTTGTGTATTTTATACTGTTACATAATTTCGATACTCACCCCTCGTTGTTTGTGTTTGGCGTTTGCGACGGACGCAAACGAGTTGTAAGTTGAAGGTAATGACTAGTACCATCAGAGAGGTGGAAGCCATCATGTCTTGGAGACTCTTATTATATGCATTGTGTTGATGTTATTTTGAGCATTTTTATTTTGGGTATTCTCGCTCTTATAGTGACATCAGATTGGGACTAAATTTGCACTTAATTTAAAACATAAGTGTGTGTACTTCAAAAAGGATTATGTTGTCTGATATTGTGATTTCATGTTGTTAAGTGGATGGAACCTTTGAATTTATTTGACGTGTTTAGGACTATGTGATACTCTTTATCTTAATAATAAATAAATATGTTTGGAAGTTTTTATATTTAGTTATTTGAAGTTCGCAGTTTTAAAAATATGAAAAAATTAAATTTGTTTTATTTTGGGATTAGGGTGTCACAGTACGAAAATTGCCCGGAAAGTCCACATGAAATCGAGGACCAGGAGACCCTTATAGCATTCTTCTCCAAAATTTATAATTGTGTTTCGGGTTCCACATCAGATTTTAAACACTAGTTATCATCTAGTCCGAAAATAAGGATTTCATTCCATTTTTGTTGGGTGGTACGAAAATCGCCAGAAAAGTCAAGATGATATCGAGGACTGGGAGAACCATATAACATTCTTCTCCTAACTTTATAATTGTGTTTCAGGTTCCACGTCAGATTTCAAACACTAGCCATCGATTTGTTTGAAAATACCAATTTCAGTCCATTTTTGTCGTGTAGTACGAAAATCGCTTGAAAACTCCAGATGAAATCGAAGATTTGGAGACCCTTATAGCATTATTCTCCTAAATTTATAATTGTGTTTCAGGTTATGCGTCAAATCTCAAACACTAGCCATTTTCTAGTTCGAAAATACATATTTCGGTCCCTTTTTGTTGGGTGGTACGAAAATCGATCGAAAAGCCCAGATAAAATCAAGGGTCGAGAGACCATTATAGCATTCTTCTACTAAATTGATAAATATGTTTTGGGTTCTGCGTTAGATTTCAAACACTACCTATCGTCTGGGCCCAAGATACAGATTTCAGTCCATTTTTGTCTGGTGGTACGAAAATCGCCCGAAAAGTCCAAATAAAATCGAGGACCGGGAGACCCTTATTGCATTCTTCTACTAATTTTATGACGTTGTCTCGGGTTCCACATCATATTTTAAACACTAACCATCGTGTGGTCCAAAAATACGGATTTCATTCCATTTTTGTCGGATAATACGAAAATCTCCCAAAAAGTTCAGATTATATCGAGGACTAGGAGACCCTTATAGAAATATTTTCCTAACTTTAAAATTGTGTTTCAAGTTCCGCGTTAGATTACAAACACTAGCTATCGTTTGCTCCGAAAATACGGATTTCGGTCAATTTTTGTCGTGTGGTACCAAAATCGCCTAAAAAGTCCATATGAAATCGAAGACCTGGAGACCCTTATAGTATTTTTTCTCTTAAATTTATAACTTATTTTCGAGTTTTTGCGTCAGATTTCAAACACTAGCCAGCGTCTGGTCCAAAAATAAGGATTTCAGTCCATTTATGTCTTGTGGTACGAAAATCGGCAAAAAAGTCTAGATGAAATCGCAACTTGGAGACCCTTATAGCATTCTTCTCCTAAATTTATTACTGTGATTTGGGTTCCGTGTCAATTTTCAAATACTAGCCACCATTTGGTCCGAAAATACGTATTTTGGTTCGTTTTTATCGGTTGGTACGAAAATCGCCCGAAAAGTCCAGTTGAAATTGAGGACAGGGAGACCCTTTTATCATTCTTCTCATAAATTTATAACTTTGATTCTGGTTTCGCATCAGATTTCGTACACTAGCCATCGTGTAGTCCGAAAATATGGATTTTGGTCCATTTTTATCGGGTGGTAGGAAAATCACCCCAAACGTCTAGATGAAATCGAGGACCGAGAGACCTATATAGCATTGTTCTCCTAACTTTATCATTGTGTTTTGGGTTTCAGGTTCCTTGTCTAATTGCAAATACTAGTCTTTGTCTAGTCCGAAAATACGAATTTTGGCCCATTTTTGTTTAGTCGTATGAAAATCGCATGTAAAGTCCAAATGAAAACGAGGACCTGAAGAACCTTATAGCATTCTTCTCCTAAAACTAAAATTGTGTTTTGGGTTTTGGTTTAGATTTCAAACACTTGCTATCGTCTGGTTCGAAAATATGGATTTCGGTCCATTTTTGTCAGGTGGTATGAAAATTGCCCGAAAAGTCCAGATGAAATTGACGACCGCGAGACCCTTATAGCATTCTTCTCCTAAATTTACGCATAATTGTGTGTTCGAGATCCGTGTCAGATTTTTGTTTCAAATACTAGCGATAGTGTGGTCCGAAAATACGCATTTTGATTCATTTTTGTCAAGTGGTACAAAAATCGCCCGAAAAGTTCAGATGAAACACTAGCCATTGTTTGGCCGGAAAATATGGATTTCAGTTTATTTTTGTCGGGTGGAACAAAAATCGCCCAAACTGTTCAGATGAAATTGAGGACCCGGAAACCCTTAAAGCATTATTCTCCTAAATTTATAACTGTTGTTTCTAGTTCAGGATTAGATTTCAAACACTAGCCATTGTCTTGTCTGAAAATACGGATTTCGGTCCATTTTTGTTAGATGGTACGAAAATCGCATGAAAAGTCCAAATGAAATCGAGGACCTAGAGACTCTTGAAGAATTTCTCTCCTAGATTTATAATTGCGGTTCGGGTTCCACGTTAAATTTCCAACACCAGCCATCGTTTGGTCCAAAAATACAAATTTTGATTAATTTTTGTAGAGTGGTATGAAAATCACTCGAAAAGTCCAGATGAAATCCACAATCTGGAGACCCTTATAGCGTTCTTTTCCTAAATTTATATCTGTCTTTCAAGTTCCACATAAGATTTCAAACACTAGCCATCGTCTGGTCCCAAAGTAAAGATTTTGGTCCATTTTAATCGAGTGGTACGAAAATCGGCCGAAAATTCCATATGAAATCGAGGTCCGGGAGACCCTTATAGCATTCTTCTCATAAATTTATAACTATGTTTCGGGTTCCGAGTCATATTTCAATCACTAACCATCGTCTGGTCCGAAAATACGAATTTTGGTCCATTTTTGTCGGGTGGTATGAAAATTGTTGGAAACGTCTAGATGAAATCGAGGACTGAGAGACCATTATAGAATCCTTCAACTAAATATATAATTTTGTTTTAGGTTCCGCGTCAGATTTAAAATAATAGTCATCGTGGGTCCGAAAATACGGATTGCGGTCCATTTTTTTGAGGTGGTACAATAATCACCCAAAACGTCTAGATGAAATCGACGACCCGAAGACCCTTATAGCATTCTTCTCCTAAATTTATAATTGTGTTTAGGGTTTCGCGTCAGATTTCAAATACTAACTACCATCTTGTACGAAAATATGGATTTTCGTCCATTTTTGTCGGGTAGTACAAAAATTGCCCGAAAAGTCCAGAAGAAATCGAGGACCAGAGACCCTTAAAGCATTCTTCTCCTAAATTTATAATTTTCTTTTGGGTTCCGCGAAATTTTCTAAACACTGGCCAATGTTTGGTAAACCAATACGGAATTCAATCCATCTTTATCTAGTGGTACAAAAATCCCCAAAAAAGTCTAGATGAAATTGAGGACCGGTATACCCTTGTAACATTCTTCTCCTAAATTTATATTTGTGTTTCAAGTTCAGCGTCATATTACAAACACTAGCCATCGTCTGTTCCGAAAATATAGATTTTGTTCCATTTTTGTCTGGTGGTAAGAAAATCGCCAGAAAAGTCCAGATGAAATCGAGGACTGGGAGACCCTTGTAGAATTCTTCTCATACATTTATTACTCTGTTTTGGGTTCCGCATTTGATTTGGTCCGAAAATACGGATTTTGATCCATTTTGTAGGGTGGTACGATAAATGCCCGAAAAGTCCATATGAAATCGAGGCCCGGGATACCCTTATAGCATTCTTCTCCTAAATCTATAAATGTGTTTCGAGTTCCACGATAGATTTGAAACACTAGCCATCGTTTGGTCCAAAAATACGGATTTCAATCCGCTTTTGTCCGGTGGTACGAAAGTCGTCCGAAAATGCCAAATGAAATCGAGGACCCGGAAACCCTAACATTCTTCTCCTAAATTAATCACTGTGTTTCGGGTTCCGCGTTAGATATTAATCACTAGCCATCGCCTAAACCCGAAATCCTAAATCCCAATCCCTAAACGTGATTTCTTAAACCCTAAACAGGATTTTTTTAAACCCTAAACATCCTAACACACTAAACCCTAATAAAATAAAGTTGACAATTAAAGATGTAATTATTACTTTATTTGACAACTCTATTGTATTATATATTATTATCTTCCTTATGAATTAAAACTATAAAACGAAGATAGTAATAACATATAGGCTAAATACCACTCGTGGTCCCTTAACTTTATTTTAGTTTAACGTTTTAGTCATTTATCTTCTTTTTTTTTTCCGATTTGGTCTTTTATTTTAATTTTAAGTGACAATTTGATAATTTATGTTTTAAAATATCAACAATGTTATCCTTAATTTTTTCGAAAATTCATTAAAAAATTTCAAACAAAACCCATAAAATTAATTATCATCCTCAATATAATACAATTTCATCAAATTCATAACTTAAATCTTTAAATAAACTCATATTTTCATCTCTAACACTATCAAATAAAGAATGACAAATATCTGTTTATTTGAGTTACAAATTTGATGAAATTTGTTTTATATTAAAAAATATAATTAATTTTATGGGTTTTTTGTTTAAAAATTTTGATGAAATTTTGAATTTTTGTAAAAAAAAAGGATAACATTGAAGACACTTTAAAACATAAAAGATTAAATTGTCACTTAAAATTAAAATAAATGACCAAATAGGAAAAAAAAAAAAAAAAAAAAGATAAGGGACTAAAACGTTAACTGAAATTAACTTAACGGACCACGAGTGGTATTTAGCCTAACATATAATAAAATAGAGTTGCCAAATAAATTAATAATAACATATTTATTTGACAACTCAATTTTATTATATGTTATTATTATTTTCGTTATATAGTTGTACTTCATAACGAAGATAATAATCACATTTAATAAAATAGAATGGTCAAACAAATATGTAATAACGAAGATAATAATAACATATAATAAAATAGAGTTGTCAAATAAAGTAAAAATTACATCTTTATTTGACAACTCAATTTTGTTATATGTTTTTATTATATGTTATTATTATCTAGATTTTAAAGTGTGCCTGCATAACGAAGATAGTAATAACATATAATAAAATAGAGTTGTCACATAAATATATAATTATTTCTTTATTTCACAACTCTAATTTATTATATGTTATTATTATCTTCGTTTTGTAGTTTTACTTCATAACAAATATGATAATAACATATAGTAAAACAGAGTTGTTAAATAAAGTAATAATTATATATTCATTTGACGACTCTATTTTATTAGGGTTTAGTGTGTTAGGCTGTTGAGGGTTAAATAAAAAATCATGTTTAGGGTTTCAGAAATCACGTTTAGGGATTGAGGTTTAGAGTTTAGGGTTCAGGATTTAGGGTTAACATTTTAGGATTCAGGGTTTAAGGTTTAGGTTTAAGGTTTAGGTTTAAGGTTTAGGATTTAGGGTTTTAGCCTTAAGGTTATGTGTTCAGTATTAAGGGTTATCTTTATAACGAAGAATAAATACAAAACAAAGATAATAGTAACATATTATCAAATTAAGTTGTCCAATAAAGATATAATTAATACTTTATTTGAAAATAATATTTTATTATATATTATTATTATTTTCGTTATGAGAAACAAATACAAAACAAAGATGATAATAACATATAATAAAATAGAGTTGTCAAATAAATATTTAATTATTACATTATTTGACAACTCTATTTTATTATATGTTATTATTATCTTCGTTATGAAGTAAAACATATAAATGAAGATAATAATAAAATAGAGATGTCAAATAAATGAATAATTATATATTTGTTTGACAACTCTATTTTATTATACGTTATTACTATCTTCGTTTTGTAGTTGTACTAAATAACGAAAAAAATAATAACATATAACAAAATTGAGTTGTAAAATAAATATGTAATTATTCCTTTATTTGACAACTCTATTTTACTTTATGTTATTATTATCTTTGTTATGAAGTAAAACTATAAAACGAAGATAATAATAACATTAATTAAAATAGAGATGTCAAATAATGTAATAATTAAATATTTATTTGACAACTCTATTTTATTATATGTTATTATTTTCTTCATTTTTTTATTTATTTTACAACTAAATTTTGTTATATGTTATTATTATTTTCGTTATTTAGTATAACTACAAAATCAAAATAATAAAAACATATAAGAAAATTGAGTTGTCAAATAAAAATGTAATTATTACTTGATTTGACCACCCATTTTTATTATATTTTATTATTATGAACTAAAACTATAAAAAAAGAAAATAACAATTAATAACAAAATTGAGTTGTCAAATAAATATGTAATTATTACTTTATTTGACAACTCTATTTTATTATATGTTTCTATTATCTTCGTTATGATGTACAACTACATGATGAAGATAATTGTATCATATAATAAAATAGAGTTGTCAAATAAAATAATAATTACATATTTATTTGACAACTCTATTTTATTATTTGTTTTTATTTTCTTCGTTATGTAGTTGTTCTTCATAACAACATAACACACGAAACTTGATTTTTTAAACCGTAAACAGCCCAACACACTAAACACTAAGAAAATAAAGTTGTCAAATAAAGTAATTATTACATATTTATTTAAGGTATAGGGTTCAGTGTTTAAGGTTTAGGATATAGGGTTTTGGTGTTAAGGTTCGGTGTTTAGTATTTAGTGTTATCTTCATTGGGAAGTAGGACTACAAAATGAATATGATAGTAACCTATGATAAAACAAAGTGTCAAATAAAGATGTAATTATTACATTATTTGAAAATAATATTTTATTATATGTTATTATTATCTTCTTTATGAAAAACAAATACAAAACCTAGATAATAATAACATATAATACAATAGAGTTGCCAAATGAATATCTAATTATTATTTTATTTGATAACTCTATTTGATTATATGTTATTATTATCTTCATTTTACAGTTTAATGTCATTACAAAGATAATAATATAACATATAATAAAAAAGAGTTGTCAAATAAAGTAAAAATTACATAAAGTAATATTTACAAATTTATTTGACAACTCGATTTTGTTATATGTTGTTATAATTTTCGTAAGTAAGTACAACTTTAAAACGAAGATAATAATAACATTTAATAAAATACAGTTGTGTATTAAATAAGGAATTATTACTTTATATTGAAAACACTATTTCATTATATGTTTATTATTATCTTCATTTTATAGTTTTACTTCATAACGAAAATAATAATAACATATACTAAAATTAAATTTATCAAATAAATATGTAATTATTCTTTTATTTGACAACTCAATTGTAATATAAGTTGTTATCTTCATTATGAAGTACTACTGTATAACAAAGAAATTATAACATATAATAAAATAGAGTTGTAAAATAAAGTAATGATTACATATTTATTTGACAACTCAATTGTATTATTTGTTATTATAATTACATATAATAAAATAGAGTTTTTAAATAAATAACATTTAATTAAAATTGAGTTGTGTAATAAATAATTACATATAATCTTTTGTTAAAAAGTACAAGTATATAACGAAGATAATAAAATAGTTATCAAATAAAGTAATAATTACATATTTATTTGACAGCTAAGTTGTGTTGTACGTTATTATTATTTTCGTTATTAAATACAACTACTAAACAAAGATATAATATATAACATTTAATAAAATAGACTTGTCAAATAAAGTAATATTTACATAATTATATGACTACTCAAATTTGTTATATGTTACTATAAATTCGTTATTAAGTACAACTACAAAACGAAGATCATAATAACATTTAATAAAATATAGTTGTGTAATAAATAAGTAATTATTACTTTATTTGAAACCACTATTTTATTATAGTTATTATTATCTTCGTTTTATAGTTTTACTTCATAACGAATATAATAATAACATATAATAAAATTAAGTTTATCAAACAAATGTGTAATTATTATTTTATTTGACAACACTATTTTATAGAGTTGTGAAATAAAGTAATATTTACAAGTTTATTTCACAACTCATTTTTGCTTTATTTTATTATAATTTTCGTTATTAAGTAAAATTACAAAATGAAGACAATAATAAAAATTTAATAAAATAGAGTTGTGTAATAATTCAGTAATTATTACTTTATTTAACAACACTATTTTATTATATGTTATTATAATCTTCGTTTTATAGTTTTACTTCGTAACGAAGATAAAAATAACATATAATAAAATTCAGTTTATCAAATAAATTTGTAACTATTACTTTATTTGACAACTCTATTTTATTATATGTTCTTATTATCTGCATTAAAAAGTACTACTATATAAAGGAAAAAAATAATAATATATAGCAAAATAGATTTGTCAAAATAAAGTAATAATTACATATTTATTTGATAGCTCAATTGTTTTATCTGTTATTATTATTTTTGTTAATAAGTACAACTACAAAACGAAGATAATAATAACATTTAATAAAATAGAGTTCTGTAATAATTAAGTTATTATTACTTTATTTGACAACTCTATTTTATTATATGTTATTATTATCTTCGTTATAAATAACATATAATATAAATAATAACAACTAATAACCAAGATAAAATAGAGTTGTAAAATAAAGTAATAATTACATTTTTATTCGACAGATCAATTGTGTTATATGTTATTATTATTTTCGTTATTAATAACAACTACAAAATGAACATAATAATAACAACTAATAAGATAGAGTTGTCAAATAAAGAAATATTTACAAATTTATTTGACAACTCAATTTATTTATATGTAATTATAATTTTCGTTATGAAGTAAAACAATAAAACAAAGATAATAATATAACATATAATAAAATAGTGTTGTCAAATAAAGTGTTAATTACTTATTTATTAACATTTCTGTTTTATTAAATGTTATTATTATCTTCGTTTTGTAGAAATACTTTAATATTGAAAATTATAATAACATATAAGAAAATTGAGTTGTCAAATAAATTTGTATATATTACTTTATTTGACAACTCTATTTTATTAAATGTTATTACTATCTTTATTTTGTAGTTATACTTCATAACGAAAATAATAATAACATATAATAAAATAGAATTGTCAAATAAATTAATAATTACATATAACAAATACACAAGTCTATTTTATTAAATATTATTATTATCTTCGTTATGTAGTTGTATTTAATAACGAAAATTATAATAACATATAACAAAATTGAGTTGTCGAATAAATTTTTAAATATTACTTTAATTGACAACTCTATTTTATTAAATGTTATTATTATCTTCGTTTTGTAGATATACTTAATAACGAAAATAATAATAACATATATAAAATTTAGTTGTCAAATAAATATTTAATTATTACTTTATTTCACAGCTCTATTTTATTATATGTTATTATTATCTTGGTTATGAAGTAAAACTAAAAAATGAAGATAATAATATAAAATATGATGTTATTATTTATTACACATAAAGTAATAATTATGTTGTTAAAATATGTTGTTAATAAAGTAATAATTACTTATTTGTTTAAAAATATGTTGTTAAATAAAGTAATAATTACATTAACATATTACAAAATTGAGTTGTTAAATATTATATTTGTTTTGTAATTGTACTTAATAACCAAAATTATATTAACATATTTACAAAATTGAGTTGTCAAATAAATTTGTAAATATTATTTTATTTTACAACTCTATTTTATTAATTTATTATTATATTTGTTTTGTAGTTGTACTTAATAACAAAAATAATAATAACATATAATATAATTTAATTGTTAAATAAATATGTAATTATTACTTTATTTAACAACTCTATTTTATTATATGTTATTTTTATCTTCCTTATTATACAAAATGAAGATAATAATAACATATAATAAAAGACAGTTGTCAAATAAATATGAAATTATTATTTTATTTGATAACTTTATTTTAATATATGTTATTATTATCTTCGTAATGTATTTGTGGAAAATAAAGTATTTTCAAAATCCAAAATTACATTAACAAAGTCTTAAAACTAATATTTTTGACAAAATACAAAAGTGTATTCGAATACACGTGTATTCGAATACTGATGCTAAGTCAGAAGTAAAAGCCTCACATTTGTATTCGACTACGACCATCTGTAGTCGAATACAAAGCAAGTCAGTAGCTAAATCTTTGCTTATGTATTCGACTACGACCTTCTATAGTCCAATACAAAGTAAGTCAGTGGCAAATTTCATGAATCTGTATTCGACTACATGAATGGTGTATTTGAATACAAGGTGCAAATTTTGAATAAATCTGAACGTTATAAAGAGGTGTATTCGAATATACACATCGTGTATTCGAATACAACTGGAAGCAATACAAATTTTCAGATATGAAATGGCTCCAGATCATTGTATTTGTTCATCAAACCTCTTGGATCATTGGCCACGAATCTTAAGAGATGTTTATGGAGTATAAATACACCATAACTTCATATCAAACACTACACAATCCTTGAATCAATACCTTGAATAACTTTGAACAAAATTCTGCTTTTTACAAAGTACTTGCATTTCATTTTCATATCATTTAGAAAGGTTCTCAAAGTACTTGAAGTATTATTGGATTGAAATCATTATACCTCTCCTCTATCCTTATTCCAAATCATATTGTATCACTTGTAAAAGAAAGTAGTACTTTCTTAAAGTAGCTTAATCTAAGATAGTGGTGTGCTATCTTAGAAGTATTGTTAGAAGTTTGTAGCAGAAATCCTAGGGTGGGGGTTGTACATTTTCTGACAATAAGTGGATTAATCTCTTGTGGTGTGCAAGAGGACAGGATGAACCCTTGGTTATAAGGGGAACTAGGATAATTCTATTGTGTACATTTACTTACTGCATTTAGTTATTATCAGCTACTATCTTATCGCTGAAAACAAGAAAATCTCATAACACCTAATTCACCCCCCTTTTAGGCATACCTCTATACTTACATATTTCATCTACACTTTTCGGGCGATTTTTGTACCACCAGACCAAAATGGACCGAAATCCGTATTTTCGAACCAGACGATGGCTAGTGTTTGAAATTAGCACGGAACTCGTAACACAATTATAAATTTTGGAGAAGAATGCTATAAGTGTCTCCCAGTCCTCGATTTCATATGGACTTTTGGGCGATTTTCGTTCCATCCGACAAAAATGGACCGAAATCCTTATTTCCGGGACCAGATGATAGTTATTGTTTGAAATTTGACACAGCACACGAGACCTAGTTATAAATTTAGGAGAAGAATGCTATAAGAGTCTCCTGCTCCTCGATTTCATGTTGACTTTTCGGGCAATTTTCGTACCCCCTCGACAAAAATGGGCCAAAATCAATATTTTCGGACCAGGCGATGGCTAGTGATTCAAATCAGGCTCGCAACCTAAAACGCAATTATAAATTTTGGAGAAGAACGCTATAAGGTCTCCCGATCCTCGAATTCATAAGGACTTTTTGGGCGATTTTCGAACCACCCGACTAAAATGTACCGAAATCCGTATTTTCATACAAGTCGATGGCTAATGTTTGAAATCAAATGTGGAACCCGAAACACAATTATAAATTTAGGAGAAGAAAGTTATAAATGTTTCCTGGTCCTCGATTTCATCTGGTCTTTTCGAGCGATTTTGATACCATCAGACAACAATAGACCAAAATCAAATTTTCAGATCAAACGATGGCTAGTGTTTGAAATCAGGCGCAGAACCCGAAAAACAGTTATAAATTTTAGAGATGAATGCTATAAGGGTCTCCCAGTCCTCGATTTCATCTAGACTTTTCGGGGGATTTTCGTACCCCTCTACAAAAATGGACCAAAATCTGAATTTTTGGACCAGACTATGGCTAGTGTTTGAAATCTGGCGCGGAACTTGTAACATAGTTATAAATTTTGGAGAAGAATGCTATAACTGTCTCCCGGTCCTTGATTTCAGCTGGACTTTTCGGGCGATTTTCGTACCAGCCGACCAAAATGGATCGAAATCCGTATTTTCGAACAAGACGATGGCTAGTGTTTGAAATCTGACGCGGAACCTGAAACACAATAATAAATTTAGGAGAAAAATGCTATAAGGGTCTCCTAGTCCTCGATTTCATCTAGTCTTTTCGGGCAATTTTCGTACCACCCGACCAAAATGGATTGAAAATCGTATTTTTGGGCCAAACGATGGCTAGTGTTTGAAATCTACGCAGAACCCGAAACACAGTTATAAATTTTGAGGAAGAATGCTTTAAGGGTCTCCGGCTCCTCGATTTCATCTGGATCTTTAGGGCGATTTTCGTACCCTTGGACAAAAATGGACAAAAATCTGTATTTTCGTACCAGAAGATGGCTAGTGTTTAAAATCTAGCGCGGAATATGGAACATAGTTATAATTTTTTGGAAGAATGTTATAAGGGTCTCTCAATACTTGATTTCATCGTGACATTTCGAGCGATTTTAGTACCACACGGCAAAAATGGACCGAAATTCGTATTTTCGAACAAGATAATGGCTAGTGTTAGAAATCTGACACGGAACCCGAAAGACAATTATAAATTTTTTATAAAAATGCTATAAGGGTCTCCTGTTCCTCGATTTCATATGGTATTTTCGGGCGACTTTTTTACCACCTGACAAAAATAGTCCGAAAATCATATTTTTGGACCAGATGATGGCTAGTTTTTGAAATCTGATGCGGAACCCGAAACATAGTTCTAACTTTTGGAGAAGAATGCTATAATGGTCTCCTGGTCCTCGATTTCATCTGGACTTTTCGGGTGATTTTCGTACCTCCCGCCTAAAATGGATCAAAATCTGTATTTTCAAACAAGACAATGGCTAGTGTTTGAAATCTAACATGAAACCCAAAACACGGTTATACATTTAGAAGGAGAATTAAATAATAGTCTCTTGGTCTTCGATTTAAGTTGGACTTTTCAAGGGATTTTCGTACCCCTCGACAAAATGGACCAAAATATGTTTTTTCGGACCAGAAGATGGCTAGTGTTTGAAATCTGATGTGGAAATTGAAACACAATTATAAATTTAGGAGAAGAATGCTATAACGATCTCCTAGTCCTTGATTTCATCTAGACTTTCTGTGCAATTTTCATACCCCCTGAAAAATGGACCGAAATCCGTATTTTCGTACAAGATGATGGCTAGTGTTTGAAATCTGATGCGGAACCCAAAACACAATTATAAATTTTGGAGAAGAATGCTATAAAGGTCTCCTGGTCGTCGATTTCATCGTTTCTTTTCAGGCGATTTTTGTACCACTTTACAAAAATAGACCGAAAATCATATTTTCGGACCAAACGATGGCTAGTGTATGAGATCTGCGCGCGGAACCCGAAACAAAGTTATAAATTCCGGGGAAGAATATTATAATGGTCTCCCGATCTCGATTTTTATTCGTACCACTCTACAAAAATGGACAGAAATATGTATTTTTGGACCAAAACATGGCTTGTTTTTGAAATCTGACACGGAACCGAAAACACAGTTATTAATTTAGGAGAAGAATTTTAAAAGGGTCTCTAGGTCCACAATTTCATATGGACTTTTTGGGCGATTTTCTTACCTCCTGACAAAAATGGACTGGAATTTGTATTTTCTGACCAGGCAATGGCTAGTGTTTGAAATCTGATGCGGAACTCCAAACACAATTATAAATTTATGAGAAGCATGCAAAAGTGTCTCCGTTCCCTCATTTTTCATCTGGACGTTTTGAGCGATTTTCGTACCACCCGGCAAAAAGGATAGAAATCCGTAATAAATAGAGTTGTCAAATTAAATATGTAATTATTGCTTTATAGTTTTACTTTATAATTAATATAATAATAACATATAAAAATATAGAGTTGTCACAATAGGGATTAAGGTTTTGAGTTTAGGGGTTCAGGGTTCTTGGGTTTAGTGTTTAGCGTTTAAGGTTTAAAGGTTCTAGGGTTTAAGGTTTAAGGTTTGAGGTTTGAGGTTCGGAGGTATAGTATATAGGGTTATCCTCATTGCAAAATATTACTACAAAACGATCATAATAATTACATATAATAATATAGTTGTCAAATAAATATGTAATTATACTTTATTTGGAAAAACAATATTTATTATATGTTATTGTAATCTTCTTTATGACAAACAAATACAAAACGGAACCATAATACACATATACTAAAAAACAGTTGTCAAATAAATATGTAAATTATTACTTTATTTGATAACTATATTTTATTATATGTGATTATTATCTTTGTCATGTATTTGTGCTTCATAACGAAGATTAAATAGAAACATATAATAAAATAGAGTTGTCAAATAAAGAAATAAGTACATATTTATTTGACAACTCAATTTTATTTTATGTTAATTATTATCTTCGTTATGAAGTACAACTATAATAATGAAGATAATAATAACATATAATAAAATAAATATAGTGTTGTCAATGTTATTTTATTTGACAACTCCATTTAATTAAAATGTTATTATTATCTTCGTTTTATTGTTGTACTTAATAACGAAAATTATAATAACATATGGACTGAAATCCAAATTTTCGAACAAGACAATGGATAGTGTTCGAAAAAGACGCGGAACCAGAACCACAATTATAAATTTAGGAGAAAAATTATATAAGAGTCTCCTAGTCCTTTATTTCATCTGGAATTTTCGGGCTATTTACGTACCACCCGACTAAAATGGACCGAAACTAGTAATTTCGAACAAGATGATGGCTATTGTTTGAAATCTGACGCGGAAACTGAAACAAATTTATAAATTTAGAGAAAAAGAGTGCTATAAGGGACTCTCGGTCCTCGATTTCATCTAGACTTTCGGGCGAGTTTCGTATCCTTTGACAAAAATGGACAAAAATCTATATTTTTCAAATGGACGATGGCTAGTTTTTTGAAATCTGACGCGGTAAACCAAATCACTATTATATATTTTGGAGAAAATGCTATAAGGGTCTCTCGGTCCTCGATTTCATCTGGACTTTTCGGCGATTTTCGTACTACCTTACAAAAATGGAACAAAATCTGTATTTTCGAACAAGACGATGGCTAGTGCTTAAAATCTAACGCGAAAACCGAAACATTGTTATAAATTTAGAAGATGAATGCTATAAGGGGACTCTCGTCCTCGATTTCATCTGAACTTTTCGGGCAAGTGTCGTACCCCTCGACAAAAATGGACCAAAATCTGTATTTTCAAACCAGACGATAGCTAGTGCTTGAAATCTAACGCGGAACCTGAAACACTATTTTATATTTAGGAGAAGAATGTTAAAAGGGTCTCTTGGTCCTCGATTTCATTTGGACTTTTCGGGGATTTTCGTACCACCCGACAAAATTTACCAAAATCCATTTTTTCGAACCTAACTATGGTTAGTTTTTTAAATCTAATGTGGAACCCGAAATACTGTTATAAAATTTAGGAGAACAATGCAATAATGGTTTCCTGGTCCTCAATTTCATTTGGACTTTTCGGGCGATTTTCTTACCACCCGACAAAAAGGGACCGAAATGTGTATTTCCGGACCAGACGATAGCTTGTATAAGGAATCTGACTCGGAACCCGAAACACAGTTATAAATTTAGGAAAAGAATGCAATAAGAATCTCCTGGTCCTCGATTTCATCTGGACATTTCGGGTGATTTTCGTACCTCCTGACTAAAATGGACCGATATCTGCATTTTCGAACAAGATGATGGCTAGTATTTCAATTCTGACTCGGAACTCGAAACACGGTTATAAATTTAGAAGAAGAATGCTATAAAGGACTCTCAATCCTCGATTTCATCTGGACTATTGGGGCGATTTTCGTACCACCCGCAAAAAATTGACCGAAATCCGTATTTTCGAACAAGATGATAGATAGTGTTTTAAATCTGACGCGGAATCCCCAACTCGTTTATAAATTGAGAAGAAGAATGCTATAAGAGACTCCTGGTCCTCGATTTCATCTGGACATTTTAGGCAATTTACGTACCACCCGACTAAAATGGACCGAAATCCGTATTTTCGAACAATTCAATGGCTAGTGTTTGAAATCTAACGCGGAAACCGAAATACAGTCATAAATTTAGAAGAAGAATGCTACAAGTGTCTCTCGGTCCTCGATTTAATCTAGACTTTTACGGGCTATTTTCGTACCACACGACAAAAATGGACCGAAATTTGTATTTTTTGAACAAGACGATGTCTAGTGTTTGAAATCTGACGCATAACGCGAAACACTTTTATATATTTAAGAGAAGAATGTTGTAAGGGTCTCTCGTCCTCGATTTCATCTGGACTTTTCGGGCAATTTTTGAACTACCCGACAAAAATGGACCGAAATCTATATTTTTCGGACTAGACGAGGGCTGGTGTTTGAAATTTGACCATGAACCAAGAACAATGTTATAAATTTAGGAGAAAAATCCTATAAGATTCTTCTGGTCCTCGGTTTCATTTGGACATTTCGGGCAATTTTCGTGCCACCCGGCAAAAATGGACTGATATATGTATTTTCGAACAAGATGATGGATAGTGTTTGAAATCTTACGTGCAACCCGAAACACATTTGTAATTTAGAAGAAGAATGCTATAAGAGTATCTCGGTCCTCGACAAAAACGGACCAATATCTGTATTTTCTGGGCGATTTTCGTACCCCTCGACAAAAATGGACCAATATCTGTATTTTCTGAACAAACGATGGCTAGTGTTTGAAACTTGACGCGGAATCCGAAAACACTGTATATATATTAGGAGAAGAATTTTATAAGGGTCTCCCGGTCCTCGATTTCATCTGGATTTTTCGGGCCATTTTTGTACCACACCACAAAAATGGACCGAAATCTATATTTTCGAACAAGACCATAGATAGTGTTTGAAATCTGACGCGGAACTTGAAACACAATTATAAATTTAGGAGAAGAATGTTATAAGAGTCTCCTAGTCCTTGATTTCATCTGGACATTTCGGGCTAAATTGGACATTTCATACCACCCGACTAAATTGGACCGAAATCCGTATTTTCGAACAAGACCATGGCTAGTGTTTGAAATGTGACACGGATCCCGTAACACAGTTATAATTTTAGAAGAGAATGCTATAAGGTTCTTTCGGTCCTCGATTTCATCTGGACTTTTCGAGTGAGTTTCGTACCCCTCGACAAAAATTGACCAAAATATGTATTTTCGGACCAAACGATGGCTAGTGTTTTGAAATCTGATGCGGAACCGGAGACATGGTTATATATTAAGTAGTAGAATGTAATAAGGGTTTCCCGGTCCTCGATTTCATTTGGACTTTTTGATCGATTTTATTTTTGGAATAGAAGAGGGCTAGTGTTTGAAATTTGACACGGAACCTGAAATTCTATTATAAATTTAGGACATGAATGCTATAAGGGTTTCCTGGTCCTCCATTTCTTCTGGACTTTTCAGGCGATTTTCGTACCACCCGACAAAATGGAAAGAAATCTGTATTTTCGAACCCAGACGATGGCTAGTGTTTGAAATCTCTCGTTGTGAAAGATATTGTCAGGACTTTTGTATCAAAACTAGTGGTATTATATGGAATCTGAAACACATTTATAAATTTAGGAGAAGAATTCTATAAGGGTCTCCCGGTCCTCGATTTCATTTGGACTTTTCAGGCGATTTTCATACCACTAAACTAAAATGGATTGAAAATCCGTATTTTCGGACCACACAATGGCTAGTGTTTCAAACTTGACATGGAATCCGAAATTTCTGTATTAAAATTTAGAAGAAGAACGCTATAAGGGTCCCTCGGTCGTCGAATTCATTTGCACTTTTCGGGCGATTTTCGTACCCTTCGAAATAAATGGACCAAAATCAATATTTTCGTACCAGACGATGGCTAGTGTTTGAAAAATCTGACCCGAAAATCTTAAACATTGTTATACATTTTAGGAGAAAGAATGCTATAAGGGTCTCCCGATCCTCGATTTCATCTGGTATTTTCGGGTGATTATCGTACCACCCAACTAAAATGAACCAAAATTCGTATTTTTGAACAAAACAATGGCTAGTTTTTTGAAATCTGATACGGAAATTGGAAGACAGTTTTAAATTTAGGAGAAGAATTCTATAAGGGTCTCTCGGTCCTCGATTTCATCTGGACTTTGTAGGTGATTTTCTTACCCCTCGACAAAAAATGATCGAAATCTATATTTTTGGACAAAACGATGGCAAGTGTTTGAAATCTAGCGCAGAACCTAACAACCAGTAATAAATTTTGGAGAAGAATGCTATCAGGGTCTCCAAGTCCTCGGTTTCATCTGGACTTTCTGGGTGATTTTCGTACCACCCGACAAAAAAATGGACGGGAAATCCGTATTTTCGAACAAGATGATTGCTAGTATTTTGAAATCTCTAACGCGTAACCCGAGACTCAGTTATAAATTTAGGAGAAGAACGCTATAAGGGTCTCCTGGTCTTTGATTTAATCTAGGCTTTTCAAGAGATTATCGTACCACCCGACAAAAATAGATCGAATTCCGTATTTTCAAACAAGACAATTGCTAGTGTTTGAAATCTGAGGCGGAACCCGAAACTCAGTTATAAATTTTGGAGAAGAATGTTATAAGGGTTTCCTGGTCTTCGATTTCATTTGGTCTTTTCGGGCGATTTTCGTGCCAGTTGACAAAAATGGACCGAAATTCGTATTTTCATACTAGACTTTGGCTAGTGTTTGAAATCTAGCTCAGAACTCGAAACAGATTTATAAATTTTGGTGAAAATTGCTATAAGGGTCTCCCAGTCCTAGATTTCATCTGGACTTTTCGGCGATTTTCGTACCACCTTACGAAAAGGGAACAAAATCTGTATTTTCGAACAAGACGATGGCTAGTGCTTGAAATCTAACGCGAAAACAGAAACATTGTTATAAATTTAGAAGATGAATGCTATAAGGGACTCTCGGTCCTTGATTTCATCTGAACTTTTCGGGCAGTGTCGTACCCCTCGACAAAAATGGACCAAAATCTGTACTTTCAAACCAGACGATAGCTAGTGCTGAAATCTGACGCGAACCTGAAACACTATTTATATTTAGGAGAAGAATGTTAAAAGGGTCTCTTGGTCCTCGATTTCATTTGGACTTTTCGGGGATTTTCGTACCACCCGACAAAATTTACCAAAATCCATTTTTTCGAACCTAACTATGGTTAGTTTTTTAAATCTAATGCGGAACCCGAAATACTGTTATAAATTTTAGGAGAACAATGCAATAATGGTTTCCTGGTCCTCAATTTCATTTGGACTTTTCGGGCGATTTTCGTACCACCCGACAAAAAGGACCGAAATGTGTATTTTCGGACCAGACGATAGCTTGTATAAGAAATGTGACTCGGAACCCGAAACACAGTTATAAATTTAGGAAAAGAATGCAATAAGAATCTCCTGGTCCTCGATTTCATCTGGACATTTCGGGTGATTTTCGTACATCCTTACTAAAAATGGACTGATATCTGTATTTTCGAACAAGATTATGGCTAGTATTTGAATTCTGACGCGGAATTCGAGACACAGTTATAAATTTAGAAGAAGAATGCTATAAAGGACTCTCAATCCTCGATTTCATCTGGACTATTGGGGCGATTTTCGTACCACCCACAAAAATATTGACCGAAATCCGTATTTTCGAACAAGACGATAGATAGTGTTTTTAAAATCTGACGCGGAACCCAAAACTCATTTATAAATTGAGGAGAAGAATGCTGTAAGAGACTCCTGGTCCTCGATTTCATCTGGACATTTTAGGCAATTTACGTACCACCTGACTAAAATCGACCGAAATCCGTATTTTCGAAAAATTCAATGGCTAGTGTTTAAAATCTAACGCGGAAACCGAAATACAGTCATAAATTTAGAAGAAGAATGCTACAAGTGTCTCTCGGTCCTCGATTTAATCTAGACTTTTATGGCGATTTTCATACCGTGGTGACATAAAAATTGACTAAAATCTATATTTCGGCGGACCAGACGATTACTAGTGTTATCAAATCTGACACGGAACCCGAAAAAATGTTTATTATATATTAAGGAGAAGAATATGATATAAAGGATCGCTCGGGTCCTCGATTTCATCTAGACTTTCGGGCTTTTTCGTACCACACGACATTATAATGGACCGAAATTTGATTATTTTCGAACAAGAAGATGTGTCAGTGTTTGAAATCTGACGCATAACGCGAACACTTTTATATATTTAAGAGAAGAATGTTGTAAGGGTCTCTCGGTCCTCGATTTCATCTGAACTATTTTTTGGGCAATTTTTGTACTACCCGACAAAAATGGACCGAAATCTATATATTTTCGGACTAGACCAGGGCTGGTGTTTGAAATTTGACCAGGAACCAAGAACAAAGTTATAAATTTAGGAGAAAAATGCTATAAGATTCTTCTGGTCCTCGATTTCATCTGGCCATTTCGGGCAATTTTCGTGCCACCCGGCAAAAATGGACTGATATATGTATTTTCGAACAAGATGATGGATAGTGTTTGAAATCTTACGTGCAACCCGAAACACATTTGTAAATTTAGAAGAAGAATGCTATAAGAGTATCTCGGTCCTCGACAAAAACGGACCAATATCTGTATTTTTCTGGGCGATTTTCGTACCCCTCGACAAAAATGGACCAATATCTGTATTTTCTGAACAAACGATGGCTAGTGTTTGAAACTTGACGCGGAATCCGAAAACACTGTTATATATTTAGGAGAAGAATTTTATAAGGGTCTCCCGGTCCTCGATTTCATCTGGATTTTTCGGGCCATTTTTGTACCACACCACAAAATGGACCGAAATCTATATTTTCGAACAAGACCATAGATAGTGTTTGAAATCTGACGCGGAACTTGAAACACAATTATAAATTTAGGAGAAGAATGTTATAAGAGTCTCCTAGTCCTTGATTTCATCTGGACATTTCGGGCTAAATTGGACATTTCATACCACCCGACTAAATTGGACCGAAATCCGTATTTTCGAACAAGACCATGGCTAGTGTTTGAAATGTGACACGGATCCCGTAACACAGTTATAATTTTAGAAGAAGAATGCTATAAGGTTCTTTCGGTCCTCGATTTCATCTGGACTTTTCGAGTGAGTTTCGTACCCCTCGACAAAAATTGACCAAAATATGTATTTTCGGACCAAACGATGGCTAGTGTTTGAAATCTGATGCGGAACCGGAGACATGGTTATATATTAAGTAGTAGAATGTAATAAGGGTTTCCCGGTCCTCGATTTCATTTGGACTTTTTGATCGATTTTATTTTTGGAATAGAAGAGGGCTAGTGTTTGAAATTTGACACGGAACCTGAAATTCTATTATAAATTTAGGACATGAATGCTATAAGGGTTTCCTGGTCCTCCATTTCTTCTGGACTTTTCAGGCGATTTTCGTACCACCCGACAAAATGGAAAGAAATCTGTATTTTCGAACCAGACGATGGCTAGTGTTTGAAATCTCTCGTTGTGAAGATATTGTCAGGACTTTTGTATCAAAACTAGTGGTATTATATGGAATCTGAAACACATTTATAAATTTAGGAGAAGAATTCTATAAGGGTCTCCCGGTCCTCGATTTCATTTGGACTTTTCAGGCGATTTTCATACCACTAAACTAAAATGGATTGAAATCCGTATTTTCGGACCACACAATGGCTAGTGTTTCAAACTTGACATGGAATCCGAAATTCTGTATTAAATTTAGAAGAAGAACGCTATAAGGGTCTCTCGGTCGTCGAATTCATTTGCACTTTTCGGGCGATTTTCGTACCCTTCGAAATAAATGGACCAAAATCAATATTTTCGTACCAGACGATGGCTAGTGTTTGAAATCTGACCCGAAATCTTAACATTGTTATACATTTAGGAGAAGAATGCTATAAGGGTCTCCCGATCCTCGATTTCATCTGGTATTTTCGGTGATTATCGTACCACCCAACTAAAATGAACCAAAATTCGTATTTTTGAACAAAACAATGGCTAGTTTTTTTGAAATCTGATACGGAAATTGGAAGACAGTTTTTAAATTTAGGAGAAGAATTCTATAAGGGTCTCTCGGTCCTCGATTTCATCTGGACTTTGTAGGTGATTTTCTTACCCCTCGACAAAAAATGATCGAAATCTATATTTTTGGACAAAACGATGGCAAGTGTTTGAAATCTAGCGCAGAACCTAACAACCAGTAATAAATTTTGGAGAAGAATGCTATCAGGGTCTCCAAGTCCTCGTTTCATCTGGACTTTCTGGGTGATTTTCGTACCACCCGACAAAAAATGGACGGGAATCCGTATTTTCGAACAAGATGATTGCTAGTATTGAAAATCTAACGCGTAACCCGAGACTCAGTTATAAATTTAGGAGAAGAACGCTATAAAGGGTCTCCTGGTCTTTGATTTAATCTAGGCTTTTCAAGAGATTATCGTACCACCCGACAAAAATAGATCGAATTCCGTATTTTCAAACAAGACAATTGCTAGTGTTTGAAATCTGAGGCGGAACCCGAAACTCAGTTATAAAATTTTGGAGAAGAATGTTATAAGGGTTTCCTGGTCTTCGATTTCATTTGGTCTTTTCGGGCGATTTTCGTGCCAGTTGACAAAAATGGACCGAAATTCGTATTTTCATACTAGACTTTGGCTAGTGTTTGAAATCTAGCTCAGAACTCGAAACAGATTTATAAATTTTGGTGAAAATTGCTATAAGGGTCTCCCAGTCCTAGATTTCATCTGGACTTTTCGGCGATTTTCGTACCACCTTACGAAAAGGGAACAAAATCTGTATTTTCGAACAAGACGATGGCTAGTGCTTGAAATCTAACGCGAAAACAGAAACATTGTTATAAATTTAGAAGATGAATGCTATAAGGGACTCTCGGTCCTTGATTTCATCTGAACTTTTCGGGCAAGTGTCGTACCCCTCGACAAAAATGGACCAAAATCTGTACTTTCAAACCAGACGATAGCTAGTGCTTGAAATCTGACGCGGAACCTGAAACACTATTTTATATTTAGGAGAAGAATGTTAAAAGGGTCTCTTGGTCCTCGATTTCATTTGGACTTTTTCGGGGATTTTCGTACCACCCGACAAAAATTTACCAAAATCCATTTTTTCGAACCTAACTATGGTTAGTTTTTTAAATCTAATGCGGAACCCGAAATACTGTTATAAAATTTAGGAGAAACAATGCAATAATGGTTTCCTGGTCCTCAATTTCATTTGGACTTTTCGGGCGATTTTCGTACCACCCGACAAAAAGGGACCGAAATGTGTATTTTCGGACCAGACGATAGCTTGTATAAGAAATGTGACTCGGACCCGAAACACTGTTATAAATTTAGGAAAAGAATGCAATAAGAATCTCCTGGTCCGCGATTTCATCTGGACATTTCGGGTGATTTTCGTACATCCTTACTAAAATGGACTGATATCTGTATTTTCGAACAAGATTATGGCTAGTATTTGAATTCTGACGCGGAATTCGAGACAGGTTATAAATTTAGAAGAAGAATGCTATAAAGGACTCTCAATCCTCGATTTCATCTGGACTATTGGGGCGATTTTCGTACCACCCGCAAAATATTGACCGAAATCCGTATTTTCGAACAAGACGATAGATAGTGTTTAAAATCTGACGCGGAACCCAAACTCATTTATAAATTGAGGAGAAGAATGCTGTAAGAGACTCCTGGTCCTCGATTTCATCTGGACATTTTAGGCAATTTACGTACCACCTGACTAAAATCGACCGAAATCCGTATTTTCGAACAATTCAATGGCTAGTGTTTAAAATCTAACGCGGAAACCGAAATACAGTCATAAATTTAGAAGAAGAATGCTACAAGTGTCTCTCGGTCCTCGATTTAATCTAGACTTTTATGGCGATTTTCATACCGTGTGACAAAAATTGACCAAAATCTATATTTTCGGACCAGACGATTACTAGTGTTTCAAATCTGACACGGAACCCGAAAAACTATTATATATTAAGGAGAAGAATGATATAAGGGTCGCTCGGTCCTCGATTTCATCTAGACTTTTCGGGCTATTTTCGTACCACACGACAAAAATGGACCGAAAATTTGTATTTTCGAACAAGAAGATGTCTAGTGTTTGAAATCTGACGCATAACGCGAAACACTTTATATATTTAAGAGAAGAATGTTGTAAGGGTCTCTCGGTCCTCGATTTCATCTGAACTTTTTGGGCAATTTTTGTACTACCCGACAAAAATGGACCGAAATCTATATTTTCGGACTAGACCAGGGCTGGTGTTTGAAATTTGACCAGGAACCAAGAACAAAGTTATAAATTTAGGAGAAAAATGCTATAAGATTCTTCTGGTCCTCGATTTCATCTGGCCATTTCGGGCAATTTTCGTGCCACCCGGCTAAAATGGACTGATATATGTATTTTCGAACAAGATGATGGCTAGTGTTTGAAATCTTACGTGTAACCCGAAACACATTTGTAAATTTAGAAGAAGAATGCTATAAAAGTCTCTCGGTCCTCGACAAAAATGGACCAATATCTGTATTTTTCTGGTCGATTTTCGTACCATTCGACAAAAATGGACCAATATCTATATTTTCTGACCAAACGATGGCTAGTGTTTGAAATTTGACACGGAATCCGAAAACACTGTTATATATTTAGGAGAAGAATTTTATAAGGGCCTCCCGATCCTCGATTTCATCTGGATTTTTCGGGCAATTTTTGGACCACACCACAAAAATGGACCGAAATATGTATTTTCGAACAAGACCATAGATAGTGTTTGAAATCTGACACGGAACTTGAAACACAAGTATAAATTTAGGAGAAGAATGTTATAAGAGTCTCCTAGTCCTCGATTTCATCTGGACATTTCGGGCTATTTTCATACCTCCCGACTAAATTGGACCGAAATCCGTATTTTCGAACAAGACCATGGCTAGTGTTTGAAATGTGACGCGGATCCCATAACACAGTTATAAATTTAGAAGAAGAATGCTATAAGGTTCTTTCGGTCCTCGGTTTCATCTGGACTTTTCGAGTGAATTTCGTACCCCTCGACAAAAATTGACCAAAATGTATTTTCGGACCAAACGATGGCTAGTGTTTGAAATCTGATGCGGAACCGGAGACATGGTTATATATTAAGTAGAAGAATGTAATAAGGGTTTCCCGGTCCTCGATTTCATTTGGACTTTTGGATCGATTTTATTTTTGGAATAGAAGAGGGCTAGTGTTTGAAATTTGACACGGAACCTGAAATTCTGTTATAAATTTAGGACATGAATGCTATAAGGGTTTTCTAGTCCTCCATTTCATCTGGACTTTTCAGGCGATTTTCGTACCACCCGACAAAATGGAAAGAAATCTGTATTTTCAAACAAGACGATGGCTAGTGTTTGAAATCTCTCGTTTTGAAGATATTTTCAGGACTTTTGTATCAAAACTAGTGGTATTATATGGAATCTGAAACACATTTATAAATTTAGGAGAAGAATCTATAAGGGTCTCCGGTCCTCGATTTCATTTGGACTTTTCAGGCGATTTTCATACCACTAAACTAAAATGGATTGAAATCCGTATTTTCGGACCACACAATGGCTAGTGTTTCAAATTTGACATGGAATCCTAAATTCTGTATTAAATTTAGAAGAAAAACGCTATAAGGGTCTCTCGGTCGTCGAATTCATTTGCACTTTTCGGGCGATTTTCGTACCCTTCGAAATAAATGGACCAAAATCAATATTTCGTACCAGACGATAATAGTGTTTTGAAATCTGACCCGAAATCCTAAACATTGTTATACATTTAGGAGAAAAATGCTATAAGGTCTCCCGATCCTCGATTTCATCTGGACTTTGTAGGTGATTTTTTCTTACCCCTCGACAAAAAAGGATCGAAATCTATATTTTTGGGACAAAACCATGGCAAGTGTTTGAAATCTGGCGAATAACATATATTAAAATATTATTTTCATAATAAAGTAATATTTAAATCTTTAACCTAACAACCAGTAATAAATTTTGGAGAAGAATGCTATCAGGGTCTCCAAGTCCTCGGTTTCGTCTGGACTTTCTGGGTGATTTTCGTACCACCCGACAAAAAATGGACGGGAATCCGTATTTTCGAACAAGATGATTGCTAGTATTTGAAATCTAACGCGTAACCCGAGACTCAGTTATAAATTTAGGAGAAGAACGCTATAAGGGTCTCCTGGTCATTGATTTAATCTAGGCTTTTCGAGAGATTTTCGTACCACCCGACAAAAATAGATCGAATTCCGTATTTTCGAACAAGACAATTGCTAGTGTTTGAAATCTGAGGCAGAACCCGAACCTCAGTTATAAATTTGGAGAAGAATGTTATAGGGTTTCCTGGTCTTCGATTTCATTTGGTCTTTTCGGGCGATTTTCGTGCCAGTTGACAAAAATGGACCGAAATTCATATTTTCAGACTAGACTTTGGCTAGTGTTTGAAATCTAGCTCAGAACTCGAAACAGATTTAAAAATTTTGGTGAAATTTGCTATAAGGGTCTCCCAGTCCTAGATTTCATCTGGAATTTTCGGGCGACTTTCGTACCACCCGACTATAAAATGGACTGAAACTCGTATTTTTGAACAATACAATGCCTAGTTTTTGAAATCTGACGCGGAAGCCGAAACACAGTTATAAATTTAGAAGAAGAATCCTATCAGGGGCTCCATGTCCTCAATTTCATCTGGAATTTTTTGGCGGTTTTCTTACCCCTCGAAAAAAATGCACCGAAATCTATTATTCGGACCAGATGATGGCTAGTGTTTGAAATCTGATGCGAAATCCGAAACACTTTTATAAATTTAGGAGAAGAATATTGTAAGGGTCTCCCAATCCTCGATTTCATCTGGACTTTTAGGGGAATTTTCGTACCACCCGACAAAAATGGAACGAAAACCATATTTTCGGACCAAACGATAGCTAGTGTTTGAAATATGACGTGGAACCCAAAGTACAATTGTAAATTTTGGAGAAGAATGCTACTAGAGTTTTCCTGTCATTGATTTCATCTAGACTTTTCAGGCGATTTTCATACCATAGATAAAAAGGACCGAAATCCGTATTTTCGAAAAAAGACTATGGCTAGTGTTTCAAATCTGACACGGAACCTGAAACACATTTACAAATTTGGAGAAGACAATATATAAGGGTGTCCCGGTCGTAGATTTCATCTAGACTTTTCGGGTGATTTTCGTACCACCCGACTAAAATGGACAGAAATTCGTTATTTTCAAAAAAAAACGTTGGTAACTGTTTGAAATCTGACGTGGAACCCGAGACACAATTATAAATTTAGAAGAAGAATGCTATAACGGTCTCTCGTTCGTAGATTTCATTTGGACTTTTCGAGCGATTGTCGTACACCCGATTAAAATGACCGAAATTCGTATTTTCAAACAGAATGATGGTTAGTGTTTGAAATCTGGCGCGGAAACCTAATAACAATTATAAATTTTGGAGAAGAATGCTATAAGGGTCTCCTGGTCTTCGATTTCATATGGACTTTTTAGGCGATTTTTGTACCACCCGACAAATATGGATATAAATTCGTATTTTCGGACCAAACGATAGCTAGTGTTTGAAATTTGACGGAGAACCCCAAACTTAGTATTAAATTTTGGAAAAGAATGCTACAAGAATCTTCTTCTCCTCGATTTCATCTGGACTTTTCAGGCAATTTTTGTTCCCCTCGACAAAAATGGACCAAAATTTGTATTTTCGGACCAGAAGATAGCTAGTGTTTGAAATCTGCCACAGAACCTGAAACAAAATTATAAATTTTGGAGAAAAATGCTATAGGGGTCTCTCGGTCGTCGACTTGATCTGGAGTTTTCCAGCGATTTTCATACCTCCCGACAAAAATGGATCGAAATCAGTATTCCCAAACCAGACGAGGGCTAGTGTTTAAAATTTGACGCGGAACATGAAACATAGTTATAAATTTTGGAGAAGAATGATATAAGGGTCTCCTGGTCCTCAATTTCATCTAGACTATTCGAGTGATTTTCGTACCACCCGACCATAATGGACCGAAATCCGTATTTTCGAACAAGACAATGGCTAGTATTTGAAATCTGACACAAAACCCGAAATGAATTTATAAATTTTGGAGAAGAATGCTAAAAGGGTCTCTCGTACACATGAAAAAAAGACCAAAATTCGTATTTTCGAACCAGCAATGGATAGTGTTTGAAATCTGACGCGGAACCCGAGTCACATTTATAAATTTAGTAGAAGAATGCTATAAGAGTCTCCTGGTCCTCGATTTCATCTATACTTTTCAGGGTATTTCGTACAAGACGATGGATAGTGTTTGAAATCTGGCGCGGAACCCGAAACAAAGTTATAAATTTTGGGGAAGAATGCTATAATGGTCTCGTGGTCCTCGATTTCAATTGGACTTTTCGGATGATTTTCGTACCCCTCGACAAAAATGGACCAACATCTGTATTTTCAAACCAGACCATGGCTAGTGTTTGAAATCTGGCGCATAACCTGAAACATAGTTATAAATTTTAGAGAAGAATGTTATAAGGGTCTCTCGGTCCTCGATTTCATCGGGACTTTTCGAGCGATTTTTGTATCACCCGACTAAAATGAACCGAAATCTGTATTTTCAAACAAGACGTTGGCTAGTGTTTTAAATCTGACGCAGATCCCGAAAGAAAATTATAAATTTAGAAGAAGAATGATATAAGGAACTCTCGGTCCTCGAATTCATCTGGACTTTTTACAAAAAAAAAAGGCCAAAATCAGTATTTTCAGACCAGACGATGGCTAGTATTTTGGAGAAGAATTTCGGGAGATTTTTGTCGATTTCTTGGTCCTCGATTTCTTCTAGTCTTTTTTGGGAGATTTTTGTACCACCCGACAAAAATAGACCGAAAGTCGTATTTTTGGAACTAAATTTCTTCGGGTCTTTTTCGGGAGATGTTTGCAATCTGGTGCAGAACCTGAATGTTCGGACCCATCGATGATAATGGACCAAACTCTGTATGTTCGGACCAGACGATGGCCAATGTTTGAAATGATACACGAAACCCGAAACACAGTTATAAATTCAGTAGAAGAATGCTATAATTTGAGTCTTCTGGTCCTCGATTTCATATGGACTTTTCGGGAGATTTTCGTACCCCACGACAAAAAAGGACCAAAATCAGTATTTTCAGACCAGATGATGGCTAGTGTTTGAAACACAATTATAAATTTTGGAGAAGAATGCTACAAGGGTCTCCCGGTCCTCGATTTCATCTGGACTTTTTGGGAGATTTTTGTACCACCCAACAAAAATGGACCAATTCCGTAGTTTCAGACCAAACGATGGTTAGTGTTTGAAATCTGACAAAGAACCCGATACATAGTTATAAATTTAGGAGAATAATGTAATAAGGGACTCCTTGTCCTCGATTTCATTTATACTGTTCGGGCCATTTTTGTACCACCAGTCAAAAATGGACCGAAATCCGTATTTTCTTACAAGACGATTTGCTAGTGTTTGAAATCCGATGTGGAACCCGAAACACAGTTATAAATTTTGGTGAAGAATGCTATAATGGTCTCCAGGTTCTCGATTTCATCTGGACTTTTTGGGAGATTTTCGTACCTCCCGAATAAAATGGACCGAAATCGTATTTTTGAACAACACGATGTCTAGTGTTTCAAATCTAACACAGAACCCGAAACACAGCTATAAATTTAGAACAAGAATTCTATAATGGTCTCCTGGTCCTCGATTTCATTTGGACTTTTCGGGCGACTTTCGTACCACTCGACAAAAATAGACCAACAATTGTATTTTTCGCACCAAACGATGGCTAGTGTTTGAAATTTGGCGCGGAACCTTAAACATAGTTATAGATTTTAGAGAATAATGCTATAAGAGTCTTTCAGTCCTCGATTCATCTAGACTTTTCAAGCGATTTTCGTACCACCCGACAAAAATGGACCCAAAATGGGTGGTACGAAATCCCCGATTTCATCTAGACTTTTCATGCAATTTTTGTACCACCCGACAAAAATGGGACGAAATTCATATTTTAGACCAAATGATGGCTAAGGTTCAAAATATGATCCGAAACACAATTATAAATTTATGAGAAAAATACTTTTTAATTATTACATTATTTGACAACTCTATTGTAAGTAATGAGCTTCCCTGATCATGTTTATGATTTAATTCCCAAACATACAGTACATATGAAATATTTGATTGATCTAATGATTTTAATTGAGAAACATTTCAGGCAAACAAGCAGACACCATACACTTGGAACAAAAGCTTGCAACTCAAGGAATCAACCAAAGTTGGAAGATATGCATGAGAAAGATGCAAATATATGTTGTGTAATTAGGTGTCATAGTAGTTAGCTTAGTAGACTAATCACTATGTTCTCATACTTATGTCTTAGCCAATGAATATAAATCAATCAACTAATAAGTCAATTGATGAATCAATTGGGCAATCGATTGTCTGACTCAGAACAAGAATTTTCACTACATGAATCGATTAGGCAATCGATTAGTTAAAGGTGTTTAGTGAAACCTGAGTTCTGGGCTTAATCCAATCAATTGGACAATCGATTGGGACATCTATTGTGAAATCGATTTTGCAAATCATAGAAACAACCATTTATTGAATCAATCGATTGTGACAAAGTTTTTAAATCAGGAATGAGTTTTGTGATCAAAAAAATCGATTGGGACATCAATTGAATTAGATTTCTTAAACTACAAGTTTGTGGCAATCGATTGCAGTTAATCATTTATCATAACCACTTTGAATAAATCGATTGGCACATAGATTTTGTCAAAATAGCTGAGGTTCTGTAACAAGCAAAATCGATTGGCAAATCGATTGATGTAAAAGTCTGAGTCACTTTGATCAGCACAATCGATTGACGAATCGATTGAAGCTAAATGTTTAAGTTACAGAAAGGATTCAGCTCATAGCCAAATCGATTATGACTGTGATTATGAAGTCGACTGAGCAATCGATTATTTTGATCTCGTTGTTTGAACAAAACACCTATAATCGATTACTCAATCGATTTTGATACAATCATAGTATCAGTTCTGATTTATATATTAAAGGAATCGATTGGCAAATCGATTCATGCTTATATGATCAAGATTCAAGAAAAACAAGACATGCGAAAGTCGAATGGGCAATCGATTTAGCTGGCTTTAAAACATTATAAAATCGATTGAGCAATCGATTATCCTGGTGTTTTTTCTGAATATATATAAGCAGATTCAATCACTTTAAAAAAATAATCTTTTCATAACACTTGAACAACTTTTGAATAACTTTGATAAACACTTTGAGAGAAAAGTTTTACAACACACAAAATATCCATTGGCTAAATACTTTTTGTGTGAGATACTATTGTGATTGAGTCAAAGTCTTGATATTCTTTAATTATTTGAGAAAGACAAATTTTCTGTAATTGAAGGTTTAGAAATCCAGTAAGGAAACTGGTAGTTATCTTTGTTGGTGTGAGATCATCAAGAAGAAGCTTCACCTAGATCTTGTGAGAGTTGGGCGATTAACTCCAAGGATTAGGTGGTATAGAAACAAGAGTGAGTGAGTTAGATAGATAGGCTTTGAGGAAGCTGGACAATCTGTAAAAAGTTCTCAATTCATTCTATTGGAAAAGGCTGAAATCTTGTTGGATTTTAGGACTGGATGTAGGCTATCAAACTGATAGCTGAACCAGTATAAATCTTGGTGCATTTGTTTCTTATCCCTACTCTTTATTGATATTACATAAATGCGTATTCTTGAATGTATGAATTAATGATTTTATGTCTTGATTAACATTCTGAATTAAGCTTTGTTTCTAATCTCATAAATTGATAATATTTGCAACTGTGTAAATCATTGCTCCTGAATATATTCCGCTACCGATCTTTGATAATGTGTTTAATAACTCTCCTATCTTTAAACTAACAGAGGTCATTATTACTAACAATTGTTATCAGAGCCTGTTCTTTGTGTAGACTAACTGTCATAAAAGATAAAATGTCCTCTGCAGATTTTCTGGGAGAAGGGGCATCATTGACAAAGCCTCCTGCATCCAATGGAGCAGCATACATGTATTGGAAGGAGAGGATGCTGATCTTTCTTGAAGCATGCAGCCTTGACGTTCTTGAAGCTGTTATAGATGGTCCTTTTGTACCAACCCTAGCTGGCACAGGTGAATCAACAATTCCTAAGCCCAGATCAGACTGGTCTGAGGATGACAAGAAAAAGGTTGGATACAATGCTAAGGCTAAAAACATCATTACCTCTACTTTAAGCGCTGACGAATTCTTTAGAGTGTCTAACTGCAAAACTGCCAAAGAGATGTGGGACACATTGCAACAAACGCGCGAAGGAACAACATATGTAAAAAGAGCCTGAATCAACACATTAATGCATGAGTATGAGCTGTTCAACATGAAGAAAGAGGAATCTATCAACGATATGCAGACAAGATTCACTCACATTGTCAACAATCTAAATGCTCTTGGTAAGGTGATTGACAATGAACAACAAATCAACAAGGTTATGAGATGTTTGACCAGAGAGTGGCAGCCAAAAATCACTGCCATAGCAGAATCAAAAGACCTTGGTAGCATGTCAATTGCCACACTATTTGGAAAATTAAGAGAGCATGAGATGGAACTGCACAGACTGAGTGAAGCTGAACAAACTGACAGAAAAAGAAAAGGGTTGTCTCTTAAAGTCCAAGCACATCAAACAAAGTCTGAACAAGAAATCTGCACTGAAGATTCAAACAGTGAGACTGATGAAGATTCAAAACTTGGACTACTGGTCAGAAAATTCAAAAAAAATTCTAAAAAAGAAAGATAGCAAGCCAAGAAAGCCATCAAGCTCAAAGACTCATGACATCAAGATAACTTGTTTTGAGTGTGGAAAGACAGGACACATAAAATCTGAGTGCTTCCAATTGCAAAACAGAAATAAGACTTCAAAGGTTAAAGGCAATCAACCACCTCCTAAGACCAGAAAAGCCTACATTGCCTGGAACGATAATGATGAAGCGTCATCTGCATCTTCAGAAGATGAAGAAGCTAATCTTTGTCTTATGGCCAACACAGAATCAGATTCTGATAGTGAGGTAAGTTCTAAATCCAATCCTTCTTATGATAAATTACATGACGCATTCAATGAACTGCATGATGAATATGTTAATGTAATCAAAAAATTAATTAGTACTAAGAAACTGTGAGAAGAAAAGTGCGTGTTGTATGATAAGATTAATTTGAAACATAAGTCTCTTAAAGACACAAATGAAAATCTGAAAAAGGAAACATATGCATTGAAATGTGATTTAGATAAGTTCAATAGTGGTAAAAACAATTTAGATATGCTTCTTGGAAACCAAAGAAATCTAATTGTTAAATCTGGACTTGGCTATAGACAAAACAGGAATGTTAAAAAGAATCAAAAATATGATAGATCTAAGCATATGCATGATGTCTTCACTAAACCAAATCAGAATTCATCCCCTGCTGTTTTATGCCACTTTTGCTGTAAAAAGGGTCATAAGGTTTTCAATTGTAAACTGAAAAAACTGGCCAACAGAGGATGGAAACAGATCCGGAAAGTTAAGACACAAGTATTTGAAACTAACCCTCCAGGACCCAATTTGAATTGGGTACCTAAAACCAAAACTTGAATCATTTTTTGCAGATATTCTTGACATCCAGGACTCATTCATGGTATCTAGACAGTGGATGTTCCAAGCATATGACTGGAGACAAGTCAAAATTCTTGTCTCTGAACTTAAAAGATGGTGGATTTGTCAAATATGGTGACAATAACAAAGGGAAGATCCTATGCATTGAAGATATAGGAAGCAAATCAACTGCTGTTATCAAAGACGTTTTATTCGTCGAAGGTTTGAAACACAATTTACTAAGTATTAGTCAGCTGTGTGACAAAGGATTTCAGGTACACTTTACTTCTCTATCTTGTACATTTGAGCATAGGGAAGTTAAAGGCATGAAATTGGTAGGTAAAAGAGTTAACAACATTTACATGATAGATTTTGATTCCTTACCTGCAAATGATATCTGTTGCTAATTATCTAATGCTGATGAGAACAGGTTATGGCATAAGAGAGTGGCTCATATTCATATGGACCACTTGAACAAACTAGTTAGTAAGCAGCTAGTACTAGGACTCCCAAATAGAAAGTTCTCTAAGGATAGGTTGTGTGACTTCTGTGAGAAAAGTAAACTAGTTAAGTCTTCTTTCCCCCCTATAGACTTAGTTCAAACCAATAGGGTCTTACAGTTCTCTATAATAGGGTCTTACTCCTAAATAGAAAGTTCTCTAAGGATAGGTACATATGGATCTTTTTGGTCCATCTCAGGTTAGAAGTTTTGGAGGAAACTTGTATGGTTATGTGTTAGTAGATGATTACTCTAGGTATACTTGGACATTTTTTCTGACTCACAAGAGTGAGGCCTTCTCTATTTTCAAAAGGGTTTTTAGATATCTTATAGGAACCAAAAATCTAGGTTTGTGGTATCCTAAGGGATCTACTTGCACTCTAGTTGGTTATTCTGATTCTGATTTTGCTGGCTGCAAATTGGACAGAAAGAGTACATCTGGTACTTGCCAACTACTAGGGAACTCTCTTGTTTCTTGGCATAGCAAGAAACAAAACAGTGTTGCACTCTCAATTGCTGAAGCTGAGTATGTAGCTGCCAGTAGCTGTTGTGCACAAATTTTATGGATGCAGCAACACCTCTCTAATTTTGGTGTTGATCTAGGTACAGTGCCTATCATGTGTGATAATACTAGTGCTATTAATATCACTAAGAACCCTGTCATGCATTCTAGAACTAAGCATATAGAGATTAGGCATCACTTCATTAGAGATCAACATCAACAGGGTAAGATCAAGCTTGAATATGTCAATACAACTTATCAGTTGGCTGATATTTTCACCAAAGCCTTGCCCAAGGACAGTTTCTTCTTTATAAGAATGAAACTTGGTATTATAGATCTCAATGAAATCTGATCCATATGACACAATCGATTGCTACATCGATTATCTTGTGGCCAGATAGGAAAACTGCATTACAAAATCGATTGTATAATCGATTTATGATGCACAGAGTTTCAAATTGTCAAATTGGAAACACGATAATCAATTGCATAACGATTTTTGGTACTTAGTGTTTTATTTCTCTATGTCACAAATCACTGGAATCGATTTCATAATCGATATATCATATCTCAGAAGTCAGATTGCTGAAGCTTGGATTACCTCAATCGATTGGGAAATCAATTATAGATTTGGAAAATCTTTTAAAGGATCGATTTGAGAATCGATTGGTTTGTCAAGATATCCACAAATTTGAGAAGTTTTCAAACCTCAAACCCGAGCATCGATTGGGAAATCGATTAGATCAACTTTGTTTTGGCCCTACAATTATGTGAATCGATTTGGAAATCGATGCTGAGATTTGAAGTTTTTTGAACTTATATGCAAATTGATTTAGTAAAGAAGGATCAATTATGAAATCGATTGGGAAATCGATTTACAAGATGTCCGTTGAGAAAAATTATAGCCGTTGGAAGTGGGTGTAATGGATACTTTTCAAACAACGTTAACCTAATCGATTGGGCAATCGATTTGGTAAACCCAGAAGTGAAAAACAATCGATTGGGAAATCGATTCTGAACAGTTCTATATAAACCCTAAATCGATTTCTCAACCCATTGTTTCCTTATGCTCTCAGTTTTCTCACCATTACTCAAATTTTTCTACATCTAATCCTTCTCAATCAATCATCTCAACAATCTTCCATCTACAAACTACAATGGCCCGCGTTAAACAAGCTGCAAGGCGTCCATCTTCTTCATCCAAATCAATTTCACTAGATTCATCTTCTACTTCAAGTGGAAGAACACCTTCACCTCCACCTCTTTCACCCCCAGCCAAAAGAGTTTCCATACCTACTCACAAGGTATTTGCGAAGGACAAGGGAAAGGCTGTAGCTACTTCTCAAGAACCTACTAAGAAGAGGAAAGCTCAGCCAACTGAGAAATTTATGGGTGATGCTATGAAGGGAGCCACCCAGAAGAAGAAGAAGACTTCTCCTCAACCAAAGAAGGTTCTGCCTTCTAAAGATAAACCAGTTGCAGACACTTCTCTGCCTTCTTCCTTCCTGACAAGAAAAATCCAAGAAGCAAGGACTTTGGATTTCACATATTTTGATTCAAATGGTTTTACATTCCAAAACCATTTTAGATTTCACGGATTAGGGGATTTCCTTTCTTGCTCACTGGAAATTTACCCAAAGTTAATTAGAGCTTTTTATTCTACTTTCAAGCTCACAAAAACTGGGTTTGCTGCTGAAGTCAAAGGTAAGAGAATCTCCATGACTTTTGAGGAATTCTCTAAACTGACGGGTTTACCATTCTATGGTCAAACCATTGATGGAAGAGAAGAAGCTGCCTCTGATGATGAAGGATGGGAATCATCAGTGAACAGGCATGCGGCCACACATGAACTGATGATCGAAGGATTTGTTGAGAAGGTATCCCTTCCAACAGGTCAAATAATGGTTCATCACTGCATGCTCATGTACGTACTAACACGTATGTTAGTACCTCGCATCGGCAATCATGCAGTTGTACAACGGCTGGATATAATCCTGCTATGGGGACTGTGCAAAGAGATCAGGATGAGCTGGGCTTGGATAGTGCTGCTGAATATGATCGAATCAGCACAAGGCAAGCACCTACTCCCCTATCCCCAACTGGTTACGAAGATTCTGAGGCATTTCAAGGTGTCTATGGCCAATGAAGAATCTGTCAAAACCACCCTTACATTTGGTGAATCAATAGTCAACCAAATGCAACTGAGACACATCAATGGCATATAGACTAGAGCTCCGCCTACTACTAAACAACCACAACCAAGTGCGGAACCGACTGAGCCTGCTGAAGCACCATCTGAGATTATGGCTAAGCTGTTGGAGCTGATAGCATCACAGGCTGCCCAAAATGCAAAGGTGGAGGCCTCTCTGCAAAAGCTCCAAGCAACTTTGAACTCCGTAGTTTAAGATGTCGCTGCAATCCAAGAGCACTTGGGTCTCAAAATGTCTTTTGAAGACATTGTTGAGATTGGAAGACAAGCAACCGAAGATCCAAACCAACCCAACCTAGATAGCTTTGAACCTCATGGGGAGGAGACACTTGCTGAGGATAATACATCAGTCTCTCCTTCTCCCACTGATAATAATGAGGAACAGCCCTAGATTAGTTGACTAGGTTTTGGTTTCTTTGTTGTTTTGTCATGTTCTAGTATTGCTTTGATATGGTGTTTTGGTAATTTGTTGTGTGTATATATCTGATATTTTTTAATCAACTCTCCCTTGTAATTTCTTTTTGTATTAAATGACAAAAGGGGGAGATTGGTTTAACTTGTTTTTATTACATGAATGGTATTCGTATCAAATTTGAACTTATATGCTCTGATTTGAACTTATATGCTCTGAACTGAACTTATAATTTCTTATCATCAATTTTGCTCTGATATAATGTAATGTAATGCTCTGATATATGATCTAATATAATATTGCTGATATGATTTTAGCTCTGATGTAATATTGCCCTGTTTAAATGCTCTGATACAATGCATTCTGATACTTAATAATGTGCCCTGGTGTGCTCATTTTTTTTTGAAATGTATCATACATTCCAAAACTCAGGGGGAGATTTTAAAACAATCTCAAGGTTAAACTATGTGTTCGTCATTAAATCAAAAAGGGGGAGTTTGTAAGTCATGAGCTTCCCTGGTCATGTTTTTGATTTAATTCCCAAACATACAGTAGATATGAAATATTTGATTGATCTAATGATTTGAATTGAGAAACATTTCGGGCAAACAAGCAGACACCATACACTTGGAACAAAAGTTTGCAACTCAAGGAATCAACCAAAGTTGGAAGATATGCTTGAAAAAGACGCAAATATATGTTGTGTAATTAGGTGTCAAAGTAGTTAGCTTAGTAGACTAATCACTATGTTCTCATACTTAAGTCATGGCAAATGAATATAAATCAATCAACTAATAAGTCAATTGATGAATCAATTGGGCAATCGATTGTCTGACTCAGAACAAGAATTTTCACTATATGAATCGATTGGGCAATCGATTAGTTAAAGGTGTTTAGTGAAACATGAGTTCTGGGCTTAATCCAATCAATTGGACAATCGATTGGGACATCTATTGAGCAATCAATTTTGCAAATCACAGAAACAACCATTTATTGAATCAATCGATTGACAAATCGATTGTGACAAAGTTTTTAAATCAGGAATGAGTTTTGTGATCAAAAAAATCGATTGGGACATCAATTGAATTAGATTTCTTAAACTACAAGTTTGTAGCAATTGATTAGGCAATCAATTGCAGTTAATCATTTATCAGAACCACTTTGAATAAATCGATTGGCACATAGATTTTGTCAAAATAGCTGAGGTTCTGTAACAAGCACAATCGATTGGCAAATCGATTGATGTAAAAGTCTGAGTCACTTTGATCAGCACAATTGATTGACGCATCGATTGAAGCTAAATGTTTAAGTTACAGAAATGATTCAGCTCATAGCCAAATCAATTATGACTGTGATTATGAAGTCGACTGAGCAATCGATTGTTTTGATCTCGTTGTTTGAACAAAACACCTATAATCGATTACTCAATCGATTTTGATACAATCATAATATCAGTTCTGATTTATGTATTAAAGGAATCGATTGGCAAATCGATTCATGCTTATATGATCAAGATTCAAGAAAAACAAGACATGTGAAAGTCGATTGGGCAATCGATTTAGCTGGCTTTAAAACATTATAAAATCGATTGAGCAATCGATTATCCTGGTGTTTTTTCTGAATATATATAAGCAGATTCAATCACTTTTAAAAAATAATATTTTCATAACACTTGAACATCTTTTGAATAACTTTGATAAACACTTTGAGAGAAAAGTTTTACAACACACAAAATATCATATAATAAAATAGAGTTGTCAAATAAATATGTAATTATTACTTTATTTAACAACTCTATTTTATTATATGTTAGTATTGTCTTCGTTATGAAGTACAACTATATAACAAAAATATAATAATAACATAAAATAAAATAGAGTTGTCAAATAAAGTAAAAAGTACATATTTATTTGATAAACTCAATTTTATTATATGTTATTATTATCTTCGTTATGCAGTTAAACAATAAAACAAAGATAATAGTAACATATAATAAAATAGTGTTTTCAAATAAAGTAATAATTACTTATTTATTAGACAACTCTATTTTATTAAATATTTTTAGTATTATCTTCGTTTTGTAGTTGTACTCAATGACGAAGATAATAATAACATATAATAAAATAGAGTTGTCAAATAAATTAATTATTTCATATTTATTTGACAACTCAATTTTGTTATATTTTATTATTATATTTGTTATTAAGTATAACTATAAAATGAAGATAATAATAACATATAATAAAATAGTGTTGTCAAGTAAAGTAAAAATTACATATTTATTACACAACTCTATTTTTTGTAAATATTATTATTAATTTCATTTTGTAATTGTACTTAATAACGAAGATAGTAATAACATATAATAAAATAGAGTTGTCAAATAAATTAATTATTACATATTTATTTGACAACTCAATTTTGTTATATGTTATTATTATTTTCGTTATTAAGTACAACTACAAAACGAAGATAATATTAACAATTAAAAAAATAGTGTTGTCAATGTTACATTTTGGGCGATTTTCGTACCACCCGACTAAAATGGACCGATATTCGTATTTTTAAACAAGATGATGGCTAGTGTTGGAAATCTGACGTGGAACCTAAACACAGTTATAAATTTAGAAGAAGAATGCTATAAGGGTCTCCCGGTCCTCGATTTCATCTGGACTTTTCGGGTAAGTTTTGTACCCCTCGACAAAAATGGACCAAAATCTGTATTTTTTTACCAGACGATGGCTAGTGTTTGAAATCGGACCTGGAATCTCAAACACTGTTATAAATTTAGGAGAAGAATGCTATAAGGGTCTTCTGGTCCTCAATTTCATCTGGACTTTCCGAGCGATTTTCGTACCACCCGACTAAAATGGAACAAAATCTGTGTATTCGAACAAGATGAGCGCAAGTGTTTGAAATATGACATGGAACCCGATACACAGTTATAAATTTAGGAGAAGAATGCTATAAGAGTCTCCTAGTCCTCGATTTCAACTGGACATTTCAGGCAATTTTCGTACCACCTGACTAAAATAGACCAAAATCCGTAGTTTCAAACCAAACGATTGCAAGTGGTTGAAATATGACGCAGAACCTGAAATGGAACGATTTTCGGGCGATTTTCGTACTACCATACTAAAATGGAACGAAATTCGTATTTTCGAACAAGACAATGGCTAGTGTTTAAAATCTGACGATGTACTTGAAACACAATTATAAATGTAGGAGAAGGATTCAATAAGGGTCTCCTGGTCCTCGATTTTCATCTGTTCTTTTCGAACAATTTTCGTACCACTTGACAAAAATAGACAGAAAATCGTATTTTCGGACTAGACGGTGGCTAGTGTTTGAAATCCAGTGCGGAACCCGAAACACAGTTATAAATTTTGGAGAAGAATGCTATAAGGGTCTCCCTATCCTCGAATTTATCTGGACTTTTCGGGCGATATTCATACCCCTCTACAAAAATGGACCAGAATCTGTATTTTCGGAACATACTATGGGTAGTGTTTGAAATCTGGCGCAGAACCCGAAACACAATTTTAAATTTGTGAGAAGAATGCTACAAGGGTCTCCCGGTCCTCGATTTCACCTGAACTTTTCAGGCGATTTTCGTGCCACCCGACTAAAATGGACCGAAAATCGTATTTTCGAACAAGACGATGGCTAGTATTTGAAATCTGACGCGGAACCCGGAACACAGTTATAAACTTTGGATAAGAATGTTATAATGGTCTCCCTCTCCTCGATTTCATCTAGACTTTTCCGGCGATTTTCGTGCCACCTAACAAAAATGGATCAAAATTTGTATTTTTGGACAAGATGAGGGCTAGTGTTTGAAATATGGTGCAGAACCCGAAACACATTTATAAATTTTGGAGAAGAATTCTATAAGGGTCTCTCGGTCCTCGATTTCATCTAGAATTTTCGGGCGATTTTTTTGTACCACCCGACAAAAATGGACCGAAATTCATATTTTCGAACAAGACGATGGCTAGTGTTTGAAATCTGATGCGGAACCCAAAACACAGCTATAAATTTAAGAGAAGAATGCTATCAGTGTCTCCTGGTCCTTGATTTCATCTGGATATTTCGGGCGATTTTCGTACCACCCGACTAAAATAGACCGATATTCATATTTTGGAACAAGATGATGGCTAGTGTTTGAAATATGATGTGGAACCCAAAACACATTTATAAATTTAGAAGAAGAATGCTATAAAGGTTTTTCTCCATCCTTTTAATAACATATAATAAAATTTGGAGAAGAATGCTATAAGGGTCTTTCAGTCCTCGATTTCATATGGACTTTTCAGATGATTTTCTTACTCCTAAACAAAAATGGACCAAAATCTGTATTTATGGACCAGACAATGGCTAGTATTTGTAATTTGATTCAGAACCCGAAACGTTGTTATATATTTAGGAGAAGAATGCTATATAAGGTCTCCCGATCCCCGATTTCATCTGGAATTTTCGGGCAATTTTCGTACCACCCTACTAAAATGGACCAAAATCCATATTTTCGAACAAGACGATGGCTAGTGTTTGAAATCTGAATTATAACCCGAAACACAGTTATAAACTTTGGATAAAAATGTTATGAAGGTCTCCTTGTCCTAGATTTCATCTGGACTTTTCGGAAGATTTTCGTGCCAACTAACAAAAATGGATCGAAATCTGTATTTTTGGACAAGCGAGGGCTAGTGTTTGAAATCTGATGCGGAACCCAAAACACAGTTATAAATTTAACAGAAGAATGCTATAAGAGTCTCCTGGTCCTCGATTTCATATGGACATTTCGGGCGATTTTGTACTACCCGACTAAAATGGACGGATATTCGTATTTTTGAACAAGATGATGGCTAGTGTTTGAAATCTGACGCAGAATCCGTAACACAGTTATCAATTTAGGAGAAGAATTCTAAAACGGTCTCTAGGTCCTCGATTTCATATGGATTTTCGAGCGATTTTTCGTACTTTGCAACAAAAATTGACTGAAATTCATATTTTTGGTTCACGCGATGGCTAGTGTTTGAAATATGACGACGAGCCCAAAACAAATTTACAAATTTAAGAGAAAAATGCTATAAGGGTCTTCCGGTCCTCGATTTAATCTGGACTTTTCGGGCGATTTTTGTCAATTATAAATATAGGAAAAGAATGCTATAAGGTTCTCTCGGTCAATTTTTGGACCTAGCAATGGCTAGTGTTTGAAATCTGATGCGAAACTTCAAACGTTGTTTTAAATTTTCGAAGCACCCGACAAAGATGGACCGAAATCCGTATTTTCGGACCAGATGATGGCTGGTGTATAAATTTTGATACGAAACACAATTATAAATTTAGGAAAAAAATCCAATTAGGGTAACTGGATCCTCAATTTCATTCAAACTTTTCGGCCGATTTTTGTACCAAATGACAAAATGGTCCAAAATCCATATTTTTGGACCAGAAGATGGCTATGTGTTTGAAATCTGACGTGGAACCCGAGACATAGTTATAAATTTAGGAGAAGAATGCTATAAGGTTCTCTCGGTCTTCGATTTCATTTTCACTTTTCGTGTGATTTTCATACTACCCGACAAAAATGGATTGAAATCCGTATTTTCGGACCAGACGATGGCTAGTATCTGAAATTTGACGTGGAACCCGAAACAATGTTATAAATGTAGGAGAATATCATCCATATTTTCTGACCAGATGAATGCTATAAGTGTCTCTTGTTCGTCGATATCATCTGGAGTTTTTTCATGTGATATTCGTACCCCTCGAAAATAATAGACCGAAATCCGTGTTTCGAACCTAACGATGGCTAGTGTTGGAATTCTGACACGGAACCCAAAACAATTATAAATGGAACGAAATATGTATTTTTGGAAGAAACGATGGACATTGTTGAAATCTGCACCGAACTCGAAACACAATTATAATTTCGTTGAAGAATGTCGTAAGGGTCTCCCGGTCCTCGATTCATCTCGACTTT